>JAJJWW010017239.1:0-24230 GCA_023531295.1 Papaver armeniacum
TAGTGTCGCTTTCATTATTTCCTTAGATATAGAGAATATCTCTGAAACCAACAAAACTTTTACCAGTTTGTTTGTATTGTCTCAATTTTGATTCTGCTTGAATATTAGACTACGATTTTTTTTGAAAACTAGTAATCGTTTTTCGTTCTTTTTGATTTTGGTTTTGTTTAGACGATTGATTGTAAAGGGGCAAATGAGGAAATTTTATATGTAAATGGGTAATTTGCGTCTAAATATTTCATTGATGTTAACACCTTGGAGATCTGATGCCCTAAATAAATCTGTATAATCGTTTTGGTTTTCCTGTAATTTTTTTTTTTTTTTTTTTGGTTCATGCGTTTGGGATTGGGAGAGAATAAGGTGATGAGTAATTTCTCTATTGGTTTGATCGTCGAAATGATGGCTTAAATGTTTCTTGGACGCTCTGATTATTCTCTCCTCCCAACTCTCAGACTCGGTTCAGTTTTAAATATGATGTTCTTTCCTTGGAATTATTTTGACTATTCCGGGACATTTACTACAATGTGGAAGGGCCATTGCAAGGCTGTAGAGTGTATTATAGTGGTTTGAGCAATTTTGTGTGTTTGAATGTAACAAAATTACAAGCTTGTGAAGGCAGTAATCTCCCCACCAACGGTCGTGCTGTATTGGAGGATTTCGCTTATGTAAATTAGTTTGTGAATTTCGAAATGTCCTTGCTAATATTTTGTTAACCTTTTACAAAAGGACCCATTTTACTATGATTGACAAAAGAGCCGGTAGATTTAGGGCATTGTGCATACCTTGAACCGAAGCGTAGATTGATTTGTAGACTTGCAGAATCTTTGCCCATCGGAGGATTCCATTGACGGCGGCTTCTCCGGTTTCCCATCGGAGGATTTCTCTGAAACCAACAAAACTTTTACCGTATTGTCTCAATTTTGATGATGTTTGAATATTAGACTACGAATTTTTTTGAAAACTAGTAATCGTTTTTGTTCTTTTTGATTTTGGTTTTGTTTAGACGATTGATTGTAAAGGGGCAAATGAGGAAATTGTATATGTAAATGGGTAATTTGCGTATGAATTTTTCGTTGATGTTAACACCTTGGAGATCTGATGCCCTAAATAAAATCTCTACTAACGTTCTTGCTTTCCTGCAAATTTAATTATTAGCTTTTTTTGTTTCTTTTCTGGTTTGTGAGTTTGGCATTGGGAGAGATTAAGGTGATGATTAGGTAATTTCCCTAGTGGTTTGATCTTCAAAATGATGGCTTAATAGACTCTGTCGTTCAAATATGACGTTCTTTCCTTGGAATTATTTCGTTTTTTTTTTTTTTTTTTGTGTGGACTTCATTCCTGTATGTTTACTTACTACAGGCCGTTGCAAGGTTGTAGAGTGTATTACAGTGGTTTGGGCAATTTTGTGTGTTCGAATATAATAATGTGGCAGAGCTAAAGACTCTCCTATGTCTGTCACTTGGTCCGGTAAATTAGTTTGTGAGTTTCACAATTGCACTGCCTAATAATTTGTTATCTTTTCTAAAGGGACAGTAGCCAGTAAGACTAGGAGCTTCTAAACTTCTTTTTCAGGGGCAGAAAATGGGACAAAATTGAATAAAAAGGCCGTTTTTTTTTCCCCTAATGGCTCATCCGTAATAAGTATAAAATACAAATAATCTTTCTTTTTGATCACACATTGTGACGCCCCAAATATTAAACCTGCTTAGCTAATAGGATTATAATCTAATTGAAGCATAAAATCTTGATTACCGATTTTAAGAATCATATTTACATAAAGTGCTAATAACAAAACCCAAACTCTCTGATATTATATAAATGAAAGTCTTTCAAGTGTTATGAATATATTAATGTGTTATTTCACGGATAAACAAGAAATACATATATGCAATGGATACGTAACGTTCTTAATTTGCTAAATCTTTAAGCTACGGAAACATATATCTTCGAGCCCGCCATCTCTTTTGATAACTGAAAAAACACTAAAGTGGGAACAAGTGAGCACATCATCCCGATAGGGGTGCCCAGTGCAAACATATAACTCTCAAGTAATCACTAATATGCTTCACAGTTCTAAAAGAATATAAGTTAAAAGAAACACGAAGAAACTAATCATTCAGTAATATATACGTCACGAAGCAAGTGTCACCTAACCTCACCAAACTCATTGGAGAAGACGATGCGAGAGCAACCCTAATCAATAATAATAACATCTTCCACACAGAGTGCCCATACAAACCATGATTCAGAATATTACCATCAAGATCAGAAGGTTAGACAAACAAGCATAATATGCACACGAGTGATTTCCCTCAAATAAAATAATATATATAATATCATAACGGATGAATTTAGTCCTACTAGGTAATATTCAAACAGATGAGTTACCGCCCTACTATATTAATAAGCAATAATATTCAAACGGATGACTTACCGCCCTACTTATGAAATAGTTATAATAATATTTAAACGGATGAATTACCGCCCTACTAAATAATATTGTCGACGGATGAATTATCTCCTTACTTAACTTAGCTAAGAGCCGTGGGGAAACACGGGCACTCCTCACAATGCATATCACAGGCAAACACATCATACATACATATTCAACATATACATCATGCTCAAAGATACAAGAATAGTACATCAAAGTACATGCAATCACGCACACAGATAGTAAAGTCTCATCATGCTCGCAGATAAAGGAAGACTTAATGATTACAAGAAGGTTACAGAACTCCCACCTGTTTTGATGACAAGCCACGCCTACCTTGAAATCCAAAATCCACTGGTTCATCCTTTGAATCGATCGTCGTTAATATAGACTAACTATTAATCACACAAGCACTCTAAGAATTTAGCCAATAGGCTCACACAATAATAACAACATAATTTCATACAAGTCTGCAGTTATTGGCTAAGTCAAATAACTAAATGTTCTAGTTTTATTAATGGTTCTATAACCTAGTACTAAGTTTTCTACGCATAAATTAATATCTACTTATCCAAATGGGGTCAAATTTGGTGTCATCGGACAGCCCTCGAAAAACCCTACAACTTTGCAGAAGGAACCGAAAGCTAATTCAGACCAGAAGTGGTCCAAAAACTCAAAGGAAGAACGATGGCCCTAACTACAACATGCGGGCCTACTCGGTCCAGACCGTAAAACCAGCCCTCTAATCCCGGTCCATCTTACTCGGTCTGAAACTCGAGTCAGTTAATCTAACTCGTCTGATTCGATGAGTCAACCAAATCAACACTGTTTGACTCGCCGAGTCAACTCACTCAACCCATTTCATCTTCAACCTCTAGCACCCTTGTAAACTACACGAGGGCCTAACTTTGGGGGTCTCTAATTGATTCGTTTCTTATCCAAATTAAGTATTATTTGGCTCTTTGGAAAGATGGCAATTTCTACTACAACTTTGTAGTTTCGATCCGGATCTAGTTCGGCCTATATCTTAGCTAATTATCACCGACAAGTTTCTCTCTTACCGAAATGACAAGTTTTACCCAGATTTCCTAACATACCTTAAAATGGCTATATCTCATTCATATGAACTCCAAATTGAACAAACTCAGTTTCTATAGTTTCATAATTCAAAATATGATATTTCATAAGAAGAAATAAGGATCTAAATCATCTCCTAAGATGTCTAAAAAAACAAGATTAAGGTTAAGAAGATAAACACATAAAATCATGATAATCACATCTAAACTATAAGAACTTGATTAATTTTACTCTACTTTGGCATCTAAGAAGTACCCAAATCATAACTAACTTAATATAAACCATTAGAAAGGTTACCTTGATTATTAAAGGAGGTTCTATCATTCATTTCATTATCATCATCAAGAACATCATTTTATCCATTTCCCTTCTTACTCACCCTCTAACTTTAGATTCCTATTGCTATGTTCTTTTCCCTCTTTTTTGATGTTATAAAGTCCCTCTCAAATCACTCTTCCACTGATTCTAAGCACCCAAACTCTTCTACTATTAATTATCTTATGATCACACCCTCACACAAATCTAATACTAATATCATTGCACTCTACTACAACTCTTATCGTTTTTTCTTAAAGTAAACACATAAAAATTTACACTCTTTCTTGATACTATAACAATCTTCTTTCTCTCAGACACTCTGTTCTCTTTCTAAACTTCCACCACCACCTTACAAACCAAAACAACAGCACCACCTACTTATCACACGTGAAGAAGAGAGATATGCATGGAAATTTAATTTGAAAGAAACTAAATAAATAACTCTTACACTCAACTTACACTCCATTACTATCACCACTTTGACCTAATAACTAAGGGACAACCTAATCACTTATCAGAGGTCCGGTCCACTTATAAGTTAGGTCCAACGCCGGTCAACGATCAATGATTCCGGTCACGACAAGTTGACTAATTTTACTCAGTCCTCCGTGTCTCATATCTTATTCGTCCAGACGTCCGATTGACGCGTTCTAATAGTCGATTTCGCGTAACTTTTCGAGATCTATCTAATGGCACTAGTTTTGTCCAAATTATTGTTAGATTATTTTTTATTAATTATTGTTCATATTTAATTAATCGAGTCATTGACGGCTAAATCGTCTCTTGACTAGTCTAATAGCGTTGACGTGTTTTACGGGTCCTTACATTTTACCCACCTTACAAGAATTTTCGTCCTCGAAAATTGAATCAATCTACCTCTCAATGCAAGTACAACTCATACTTACAAACACGCGAAATCCAACTCATTTCAAATGAGTTCCAAATAACATGAAATAAAATACAAACCTATATGTACCTCTACAACAAGGATTTTAAATTTTTTTTAGCTCTAGATTCAATAGACTATTTTCTATTTATATAGATTATTGGTTTTAGGTATATTAAAAGATACTTTACAATAAAGTTTCTATATGAATATGTAATCTATCAATCAAAACTATCAACCCCACTATACTGATTTAAACACTAACAAATAAATAATTCTAAATTCTATACATTAATATTTTATCTCAATAAATCAATGGCTCTACATATAAGTTAAGGTACTCAGTAAGAATCTACATGACTTTCAGGATCTATCAAATATATTAATCTCACTATTCTTTCTAATAATGGATTATCTACGCGTTCATAATTTTAGACTAACTATTCTCTAATTTCTATTAGCTATCCAAAACATAAAGTAACTAGCAACTGCATTTTTTTTTACCTCCTAATACATACACACAACAAGAAAACGAATCAATCAACCAAGTAATTCTTTTAGTTCTTAATAGCTTTTAGTGATTATGATTTATCTCACAACCCATCCCAGTTCTAAACTATTCTAATTCAAGTAACTTGCACTAGCTATTATCTATTGCAGCCCATGTAAGATCTAATAGTGAGCTCACGATACCAAGTTGTGAAGCCCCAAATATTAGACCTGGTTAGCTCATATGATAACCTAATTGAAGCATAAAATCTTGATTACCGATTTTAAGAATCATATTTACATAAAGAGCTAATAACAAAACCCAAACTCTCTGATATTATATAAATGAAAGTCTTTCAAGTGTTATGAATATATTAATGTGTTGTTTCACGGATAAACAAGAAATACATATATGCAATGGATACGTAACGTTCTTAATTTGCTAAATCTTTAAGCTACGGAAACATATATCTTCGAGCCCACCATCTCTTTTGATAACTGAAAAACACTGAAGTGGGAACAAGTGAGCACATCATCCCGATAAGGGTGCCCAGTGCAAACATATAACTCTCAAGTAATCACTAATATGCTTCACAGTTCTAAAAGAATATAAGTTAAAAGAAACACGAAGAAACTAATCATTCAGTAATATATACGTCACGAAGCAAGTGTCACCCTAACCTCACCAAACTCATTGGAGAAGACGATGCGAGAGCAACCCTAATCAATAATAATAACATCTTCCACACAGAGTGCCCATACAAACCATGATTCAGAATATTACCATCAAGATCAGAAGGTTAGACAAACAAGCATAATATGCACACGAGTGATTTCCCTCAAATAAAATAATATATATAATATCATAACGGATGAATTACCGTCCTACTAGGTAATATTCAAACGGATGAGTTACCGCCCTACTATATTAATAAGCAATAATATTCAAACGGATGACTTACCTCCCTACTTATGAAATAGTTATAATAATATTTAAACGGATGAATTACCGCCCTACTAAATAATATTGTCGACGGATGAATTACCTCCTTACTTAACTTAGCTAAGAGCCGTGGGGAAACACAGGCACTCCTCGCAGGGAAATCTCACAATGCATATCACAGACAAAGACATCATACATACATATTCAACATATACATCATGCTCAAAGATACAAGAATAGTACATCAAAGTACATGCAATCACGCACACAGATAGTAAAGTCTCATCATGCTCGCAGATAAAGGAAGACTTAATGATTACAAGAAGGTTACAGAACTCCCACCTGTTTTGATGACAAGCCACGCCTACCTTGAAATCCAAAATCCACTGGTTCATCCTTTGAATCGATCGTCGTTAATATAGACTAACTGTTAATCACACAAGCACTCTAAGAATTTAGCCAATAGGCTCACACAATAATAACAACATAATTTCATACAAGTCTGCAGTTATTGGCTAAGTCAAATAACTAAATGTTCTAGTTTTATTAATGGTTCTATAACCTAGTACTAAGTGTTCTACGCATAAATTAATATCTACTTATCCAAATGGGGTCAAATTTGGTGTCATCGAAAATCCCTCGAAAAACCCTACAACTTTGCAGAAGGAACCGAAAGCTAATTCAGAACAGAAGTGGTCCAAAAACTCAAAGGAAGAACGATGGCCCTAACAACAACATGCGGGCCTACTCGGTCCGGCCCGTAAAACCAGCCCTCTAATCCCGGTCCATCTTACTCGGTCTGAAGCTCGAGTCAGTTAATCTAACTCGTCGATTCGATGAGTCAACCCAGATCAACACTGTTTGACTCGCTTGAGTCAACTCACTCAACCCATTTCATCTTCAACCTCTAGCACCCTTGTAAACTACACGAGGGCCTAACTTTGGGGGTCTCTAATTGATTCGTTTCTTATCCAAATTAAGTATTATTTGTCTCTTTGGAAAGATGGCAATTTCTACTACAACTTTGTAGTTTCGATCCGGATCTAGTTCGGCCTATATCTTAGCTAATTATCACCGACAAGTTTCTCTCTTACCGAAATGACAAGTTTTACCCAGATTTCCTAACATACCTTAAAATGGCTATATCTCATTCATATGAACTCCAAATTGAACAAACTCGGTTTCTATAGTTTCATAATTCAAAATATGATATTTCATAAGAAGAAATAAGGATCTAAATCATCTCCTAAGATGTCTAAAAAACAAGATTAAGGTTAAGAAGATAAACACATAAAATCATGATAATCACATCTAAACTATAAGAACTTGATTAATTTTACTCTACTTTGGCATCTAAGAAGTACCCAAATCATAACTAACTTAATATAAACCATTAGAAAGGTTACCTTGATTATTAAAGGAGGTTCTATCATTCATTTCATTATCATCATCAAGAACATCATTTTATCCATTTCCCTTCTTACTCACCCTCTAACTTTAGATTCCTATTGCTATGTTCTTTTCCCTCTTTTTTGATGTTATAAAGTCCCTCTCAAATCACTCTTCCACTGATTCTAAGCACCCAAACTCTTCTACTATTAATTATCTTATGATCACACCCTCACACAAATCTAATACTAATATCATTGCACTCTACTACAACTCTTATCGTTTTTTCTTAAAGTAAACACATAAAAATTTACACTCTTTCTTGATACTATAACAATCTTCTTTCTCTCAGACACTCTGTTCTCTTTCTAAACTTCCACCACCACCTTACAAACCAAAACAACAACACCACCTACTTATCACACGTGAAGAAGAGAGATATGCATGGAAATTTAATTTGAAAGAAACTAAATAAATAACTCTTACACTCAACTTACACTCCATTACTATCACCACTTTGACCTAATAACTAAGGGACAACCTAATCACTTATCAGAGGTCCGGTCCACTTATAAGTTCGGTCCAACACCGGTCAACGATCAATGATTCCGGTCAACGGCAGGTTGACTAATTTCTACTCCGTCCTCCGTGTCTCATATCTTATTCGTCCGACGTCCGATTGACGCGTTCTAATAGTCGATTTCGCGTAACTTTTCGAGATCTATCTAATGGTACTAGTTTTGTCCAAATTATTGTTAGATTATTTTTTATTAATTATTGTTCATATTTAATTAATCGAGTCATGAACCGCTAAATCGTCTCTTGACTAGTCTAATCGCGTTGACGTGTTTTACGGGTCCTTACACACATCACCGGACCTTGCACCCCCATAATAAGCAGAAAACATTATGTGGCGTACAATCATCACCGACCAACAGATCCATATCTCCTTAGACTTTCATATATTTTTTCTTTGAGTGACTCCCGGAGATTCTCTAAAAGTCTAGAGATTTCTTGTGATTCTCAGAGAGTATTTATGACTTCTAGAGACAAAAAAAAAAAAAAAAACAACGAGATTTATAGAGACAAAAAATGTATAATATATAACTAAAAATTTAAAACATCTACCGATTTTTTATTATACACGTTATAATGTTAATAAAAGTACCATGAATACCTAGGAAAATATTTGTTCGTTGTCTTTTAAGCATTTTGAGGAATCTTGTGATAAGAGGCTTGATAATTGGCAAGGTAAGTACCTAAATAAAACAGGTAGAACTGTTCTTATTAAATATACTTTAGGCACCCTAGCTTCCCATCATTTATTTGTTTTTCCTATGCCTAAGAAGATGACAGATAAACTTGATGTTGTTCAAAGGAGGTTTTTCTGGAATAAGAAAAAGCCTGCTAGAGGGGGAATGTCTGTAATTGGGATAATATAGCTAAACCCATTGAGATGGGGGGTCCGAATCTTAGGAAAATTGAGTATCTTAATACTGCTTTATTCGCTAAGTTAGCATGGAGAATGCTAACTGAACCAGATGCCTTGTGGGTTCAATTCCTCAGGCATAAATATTTTCCTGATTTCAATCCTCTTCATGCTTTTGTTACTGAAAATGTTTCTTGGGTGTGGAAAGGCATCTTTAGGGGCCTTGATTTGGTAAGAAAATATTACTGTTGGGAAGTTGGTCCATTGAGATATGGAAGGACATATGGGTACCCACTAATAATAGTCTTCTTAACAATAATTTTGCTTCACATTCTATGAAAACAGTTAACCAACTTATTGTGCAGGGAACTAATGAGTGGATTGTAGATGCTCTGAATTGCCTTTTTGATAGTAATACTGTCAATGAAATTTGTAAAATCAGAGTCCCTTCCACTAGAAAGGACATTCTCAGGTGGGCTCCATCTCACAATGGTAAATTTAGTGTTAAATCAACATATAAGTGCATTATGCAGGAGGTACATGGCTCTGTAAGTGTATCCTTCCCTTGGAAAGCTTTGTGGAGTCTTAATCTTCCTCAAAAGATTAAGCATCATCTATGGAAATGCTTAAATGACTGTGTTTCAGTAAGAAGCAAACTTATTAGGTTTGTTACTGTAGCGCCCCCAAAGCTAGCAGCTGACTAATCCAAGAGATTAACTAAATACAGAGGCACTAAGAATCTAAATCATATACTTAAGCATTCAATTAAGAAACCTGCTACAAAACTTAACCCAAAACTAGCCCTGCTTAGAAATATATATACAAGAACTCCTCTCAAATGATACATATACAATAGTCATTTGGTTTACAATACAATATGCAATATAATATACATGGTAGATGTTAACCAACTTAACGAAATCAACCCTTGAAGCTTTCGCTGCGCAACTCTGATCTGTCACTGAAACTGAAAGTGGGAATGGGTGAGCACATCATCCCTAAAAGGGGTGCCCAGTAGGAATAAAATTTAACTTTGAAGTAATCATAAGCAAGAGTTGGAAAACAATATTGTTTTCCCATACATTAAAAAGTGACCAAGTCACTGAAATGCACAAACATGTATATGGACAAACTCCTTCTTCAAACAATGTATAATATGGTGTCAACTAGTTACACACCTAATAGCTATTGATGTCACCAACCTAAACCAGTGATGAATTCATGTAGATATATAAATTTGAAGGAGCGTATCTTATATACCACACGTGGAAATTCTTATTTCCCATAACAATTCATAATAACACTCATGACATTATACGTCCTTTCCAAACCATGGAAAGATTAACAGAATCAACAGATATATCATAGTACAAGTTAAAGAAAGCATGGGATGCACAAACTGACGATGCATGAGTTTATTAAACAGAAACTTTTGTAAAAGAAACAACAATGGTCACAAAAGAGTCAAATATATTCCCACATCTTTTGATGCCAAGCCATGCCTACCTCAAGATCCACGATCCACTGATTCATCCTTTGAATTGATCGTTGTTAATAGACTAACTGTTAATCATACAAGCACTCTAAGAATCTAGCCAAAATGGATCATACAAGAATCATATAGATAAGGTTTACTAATTCAATTAGGTTGGTCTTATAGTCCATTAGCTAAGTCTTATGACTATCTACAACTTTGTAGAAGGAACCAAAGGTTAAATCAGACCATAAGGGTCCAATACATCAAAATAGAAACTAACTATAAGCCCAAGCCCAACAAACCATCTCCTTAAACTAAGGCCTGGTCCTTCTGGGTCAACTAACGGTCACTAACAGTCGAACTAACGATCAAGGGTCAACTAACAATCAACGTCCAAGGTCAAATAGTCAAAGTATAAAGTCTAAATCGGTCAACTGAGTCAATTCGGGTCTAGACAGGGAACTCGGTGAGTCAACAAGGTTCAACTCAGATTATCAGGGTCAACTCGACTCAGCCAGATTAACTGAGTCATCAACACAATCTAGTCAGACATCTGACTGGGATACTAATAGGTCTAATTTTTTTACAACTTCACTTCAGCTAGAGTTCTTACATTCTCAACTTCCATTTTAATATAACAACATCAATTCATCCTTCTTAAACAAATTAAAAACTTCATTTGCAAATGTACACTAGGTTTACCTGCGATTGCAGCTCTAAGCCCAACTCAGATCAGCTCAACTTCTCTAAGTCACAACAATTGTAACTTTACTGTCACATTATCATCATCTCAGGTTACTAAATCTCACTAGACTGTAATAAGACTATCAATTAAAATCATTTATATAAACCTCAACTCAACCACAGGTTAACCTGCACCACCACTTGCAATCTGAACTGCAGTTATAACCCACGAAATCATTTGGAGATCACGATTACACCCACATGAGACCATAATATATCTCCATCTTCAAATCCAACTACACAGGAAACACCAACAACATCCATCTCATTCCACCTACAACTTAGTTCAACAGCAAACTCCATTTTCATTTAATACTATCCCCTGCAACTTCAATAACGTTACCACCCACAATTCAACCTGACTAACAACACCATTTTCATTTCAAGTAACCCTCAACATCATCATAACACAGATACTTTCTAAACATCTTGTTATCTGTAATTCATCACTAACCTATACAATACCCATTGTTTCCATTTCATACCATCAATTCCAACAATTCATACAACATCAACACAACTCAATAATCCTCATTCATCACCATTTCGATGTTATAATCAAAATCAAAACCACAACAACAAGAAGTACTCTTACTAAATTTATAGAATAAAACAGTTACCTCAATTCACTTGTTCCAACACCATCATACACATCGATCCTCTATTCTCTGCACATTCAGATTCATTCTCAACTGCGATTTAAGATACAAACCTAATCTACATCCACAGTCAAACCCACTGATTCATTCCCTGGATTTTCTTAATTCGGAACTTAACCAAGGTCACTAACAAACTCATCCTCTTTATCTAATCTTAAACTCATACATCACCAACTTCCAATACAAACAACACTACAATCTCTACTTAATTCAGTTTTACTCTTTTTCTTCCCTTCTTGCTTCAAATGCACAATTCAACAACACCAACAACTCTCTCTTTGACAAATTTCTGAGTTTGATTCAACACCAGAGTTGAAACCACCACCATCCCTGATTCTTCTCTCAAATCAAATTCATAACTTCAATTGAACAACAACCCCATCGTTCTTTAAATATTAACATCTCAAATATTCCTTTTAAACTCTCAATTTCATCTCCAAACTCTTCTTCGAATTTCTTCCCGATACCTAGTTCTTTGATTCATAATTGAATCAACTTCAAAAATTCAATCAAATATCCACCCAAGATTCTTCATCTAACCATAGCCCTAAATTTCATCTTCAAGATCTTCAGAACACTGATTTAATCTTCAAACCCTAATTTCACAATCACTGCTCTCTTTCTTCTATTTATGTAATTTCTCGATTCCTTAATAGTTCCTCTATGAAACCATTACCACAATTTAATTCTTCATCTCTTGAGAATCGTCAAAGACTCCTAAACAAAAACCCTACCTTCCGACTCACAACAACATCAAAATCTTCTTCTCTCAAGCTTAATGTTAGGGTTCTAAACCTTTATACTGGAATTAAGTCGTAAGAATACTTGAAAACAAGGGATAAAGCCCTTTGATCTGGGGCGAGCAGCCTCTGCCTTTGAGAATAAACTTTAACAAACTTCTTAATATTGATAGTCCGTACCTTACAAGCTTAAACTAGAGCTATTTATAGCTGAATAGACTTGATAAGCAAGCAACTAACTAAGGAAATCTGTAAAACTAGGAAACTAAATACTAAATACGTAAAGAAACCAAATACTAAGAGTTGGCATCGCAACATCCCACCCTGCCTGAAACAAGGCTTATCCTCAAGCCTCTAATTCTGGAAAACACGCAATGAGAGCATAAGCATCTTCCCAAGTTGCATCATCTTTGGAGTGACCCTTCCATTTGATCAACCACTTTGTATCAGCTCGATTTCCTTTCTTATACATTTGTCTGTCTAAAATTTCTTCTGGCTCCCATTTATCATAGTCAATAACATTAGGCAATGTAGCTTCAACAGTAGTAGTAGGACCTATCTTCAGTTTTAACTGTGAGACATAGAATACTGGATGTATTTTGGTAGTGACATGCAAGTCCAGTTTATATGCCACAGTTCCAATTTTCTCAAGAACTTTAAAAGGGCCATAAAAACGAGGTGATAGATTCGAAAAAGACTGATTAAAAACTGTTATCTGCCTGTAAGGCTGGAGACGTAGATAAACAAAATCATTAACTGAAAACTGTCGTTCAGTTCTATGAGAATCAACATATTTCTTCATTCGATCTTGTGCATCAGACAAGTGAGACTTTAACAGCTTAAGTGTATGATCTCTCGCACGTAAGTTCAAATCCACATCATGCACATGGGTTGATCCAGGTAAATAAGCCGACATTGCTGGTGGAGGACGGCTGTAAAGAGCTTCATATGGAGTCATTTTAATGGCAGAGTGGTAGCTGGTGTTATACCACCATTCGGCCCATGCTAACCATTTGAACCAATCTTTTGGTTTCATTCCTACAAAGCATCGAAGATAACATTCTAGTGTACGATTTGGTACTTCTGTTTGACCATCACTTTGTGGATGATAAGCTGAACTCTTGCACAGTTGTGTTTCTTGCATTGTAAAGTAGGCTTCCCTTAAATTAATCATGAATACGGGATCTCTCGTCACTCGTAATGGTTTTTGGCATTCCATGAAGTCGTACTACCTCTCGTACAAACAGATCAGCTATTGTACTAGCCGAATATGGATGAGATAGTGCAACAAAATGCGCATATTTTGTCAGCCGATCAACTATTACTAAGATAGATCTCTTACCATTAGAAAGCGAAAATCCATCTATGAAATCCATAGAGATGTCAATCCAAACATCTGAAGGAATTGGCAGTGGACTTAAAAGGCCGGGGAAGAGCTAAAGCTTGATCTTATTGCGTTGGCAAGTCTCACATTGTGAAATAAATTCCTTAATGGAATGCTTCATACTAGACCAATGAAAGTTTTGTTGTATTCTCTTGAAAGTGCGTAAATAACCCGAATGACCACCCAATAGAGTAGAATGAAAGTCATGCATAAGTTTGCAACACCATTCTGAAGATGAAACCACCACAATTCTCCCCTTATAGCGCAACACTCCATTAACGTATGAGTAGTGACGTTTACTGTTAGGATCTTGCTGTAACTGATCAATTAACGCACGAAGTTTCAGATCAGTATGACATTATGCAACAATTGGCAGTAACACCAGAGAAGATTGGTGCACTTATTGCCAATAAATGGGGGGTTAATAAGTCGAGACAAAGCATCTGCAGCTTTGTTTGTCGATCCACTGCGATATATGATTTCATAATCATAACCCAATAATTTGGAAACCCACTTCTGCTGCTCAATTGAAGAAAGACGTTTCTCCAAGAAATACTTCAAACTTCCGTGGTTTGTATAAATCTTAAAATGTCGACCAAGCAAATAGGGTCTCTATTTATTTACTGCAGATACAATGACAAGCATTTCTTTGTCATAAACAGATAAGTTAAGATTCTTACCAGATAAAGGTTTACTATAGAAAGCTATAGGTCTCGCAGATTGCATTAACACAGCACCAATGCCACCACCAGAAGCATCACACTCCAAATAGAATTCCTTGGAGAAATCCGGAAGTATCAAAACAGGCGTAGAAGTTAAAGCATGTTGAAGCAATCTGAAAGCAACAGTTGCTTCTTCAGTCCAGTTGAATGCATCCTTTTTAAGCAGCTGAGTTAAAGGAGCACTGATTTTGCCAAAATCTTTCTCGAACTTTCGATAATAGCCAGCCAAGCCTAGAAAGCCTCTAAGTTCTTTGACTGTTGAAGGAATCTTCCAAGAAAGAATGCATTTTATCTTCTCTGGTTCAACGGAAACTCCATCAGATGAAATCAAATGACCA
This sequence comes from Papaver armeniacum, assembly GCA_023531295.1. Classification (NCBI taxonomy): domain Eukaryota; kingdom Viridiplantae; phylum Streptophyta; class Magnoliopsida; order Ranunculales; family Papaveraceae; genus Papaver; species Papaver armeniacum. The sequence continues at coordinate 15,030 of JAJJWW010017239.1, forward strand.
AGATAACCAACATACTTTTGGGCGAAAGTACATTTGGATTCTTTAACAAATAATTTATGCTTACGCAAAAGTTCAAACACCATCTCTAGATATTTGATATGAGTAGCATAATCCTTGCTATAGATCAGAATATCATCGAAGAAAACCTACACAAACTTGCGTAAGTAAGGCCTGAATATATCATTCATTAAGCTCTGAAATGTCGCCAGTGCATTAGACAATCCAAAGGGCATGACCAAAAATTCGTAATGGCCATCATGTGTACGGAAAGCTATTTTTAAAATGTTAGCTTCATGGACACGAATCTGGTAATAACCCGATCGTAAGTCTAGCTTGGTAAAGAAATATGCACCATGCAATTCATCCACTAATTCTTCTACCACCGGAATTGGATAACGATCTTTGATGGTTATCTTATTAAGAACACGGTAGTCTACACACATGCACCACGAACCATCTTTCTTTCGAACCATAAGAATAGGGGAAGAGAAAGGACTAGAACTAGGACCGATAAAACCCGACTTGTTGTAGCTCACCAACTATTTTCTCAATTTCATCTTTTGAAAGTGTGGATACCTATAAGGACGTACATTCATAGGTCCTGTCTCTGGCAACAAAGAAATTTTGTGATCTTGCACACGTTCAGGAGGCAGCGTTGTTGGAGTAGAAAAAATGTCCCCAAAATTTGAGAGCAGTTGTTTAATTTCAGGTAACAATTCTGAATGCTTGGCGGCAGAAGTATTTACTGCAACTAGTTCTAATAAAATTCCATAATTTTTTGTAGATAATAAACGTTGCATGGGAACATCCATAATCATTACAGCTGATGATTGGTTACCAGTTAATGTGACGGCTGTGTCTTGAATGTTAAATTGCATAGTCAACTTCTCAAAATCCCAAGCAATTTTTCCTAATGTACGTAGCCACTGGATTCCCAATACTGCATCACAACCACTAATGTCTAACAGGTGAAATTCAATATCAAAAAGCGTACCTTGTAATTGGATAGGAACAGTGCAAGAACCTTTAGTGTTTAGATGACCACCATTACCCACAGTCACACGTAAAACATGATCAGAGGAAGACATTACAAAGCCAAATTGTTTGGCTATGTTTGGATGCAATAAATTATGTGTAGACCCTGAATCTATAAGAATTATGAGAGGTCGAGCCTTAGCATAACCATCGATACACATAGTATTCGGAAACGTAGAACCCAAAAGTGAGTTAAGAGAAATAGTTGGGGTCGATTCCTGAGCAGCAATTTCGTCACTAACTTGTTGATCTTCGATGATATGCTTAATTTCAGTGACACCCTCAGCAGAATTAGGATCCATCTCTAATAGTAAGTAACCAGGCTTATTGGGACAAACATGTCCAGACTTAAATGGCTCATCACAATTAAAACAAAGACCCTGCTCACGTTTTTCTTTCATCTCTTCCCATGATAACTTCTTATAACCAGTAGGGAGTGTAAGCTTCTTGATTGGAGCATTAGTAGAAGGCGTTGCAGGTCGAAGTGGAGGAGGACAATAAGGTTGTCGGGTAGGAACCTTATTAACAGACGCATAAGCCTCTTCGTGATGAATTGCCTTTGTAAAGGCTTCATTCAAAGTTTGAGGTGCAAGCAGTTTCACTACCGTACCAATGTGAGGTTTGAGAGATCGAATAAAGTAACTGATCAAGTAATCTTCCGGAAAGTCCACAAAATTTAATAACTTCTCAAAAGCAGGTATGTGTTCTCTTACCGTGCCTACCTGATTAATGGTACTAATAGCCAGACGAGCATCAACAAATTTTTCAGGCGCAAAAAGTGCACGAATATGAGCACATAATTCCAACCAGGTCACAATTGTGGTTTTAGTTTGCTTCCATCTATACCACACATTAGCATCACCTTTCAAACTAGAAGCAGCAATAGTTATTTTTAGGGCATCCTCAGCTTGATGTACACTGAAGTATTGATCAATGTTAAAAATCCATCCATCGGGATCCTCTCCATCAAAGGTAGGAAATTTTAGATTTATTGCATTGGCTCTGGCATTAGGTGGAGGTGGTGGTGGAGGTGGAGGAGGAGGTGGTGTATGATGACCATTTCCACCGCCATTATTAGTGTTCAATTGAGGAAAGAATTCAGCAAAAACTGCACGAAGTGAAGTAGTTAGATGAGTATTGATAGTTGTTGTAGTTCGTGTAAAGTGATTGTTGAGAGCATTCTTCAAAGCCGTAGTCATGCTAGTGGTAATAGTATCTGCAAGAAGTGTGTTGTTCTCCGTTGTTTCCAGCTTACGAGCAACTCGTTCTTCTTCTCTCTGTTGACGTTTTTCAACAGCTTTGGTCTTGCTCCCCTCTTCTTCTTCAAGTTGTTGTTTTGCCATAGCAGAAACTAGGTTATCCACGGTCTTAGACACCTCACCCACACTATCATGTACTTGTTTCAGATTTTCTGTATAATCATGACCCATCAGGAAAAAAAAATTGGTTGAAATTTGTGTAAGATCTAAACCTGCTCTGATCCAGGTGTTAGGGTTCTAAACCTTTATACTGGAATTAAGTCGTAAGAATACTTGAAAACAAGGGATAAAGCCCTTTGATCTGGGGCGAGCAGCCTCTGCCTTTGAGAATAAACTTTAACAAACTTCTTAATATTGATAACTCGTACCTTACAAGCTTAAACTAGAGCTATTTATAATTTGAATAGACTTGATAAGCAAGCAACTAACTAAGGAAACTGTAAAACTAAGAAACTAAATACTAAATACGTAAAGAAACCAAATACTAAGAGTTGGCATCGCAACACTTAATCATCCATAACAACATCACCTACCTCTAAGATTCAACAACCACAAGCTTTCTACAAACCGCTTGCATCAAATCTAAGCTCAAATTACCGAATTGAAGAACGACAGAGAAAAAGAGGAAGAACAAAGAAGAAGAAGGAAAGAAGATAGAATAAGAAAGAATTCTTCGATCGGGTTTTGGTGAAGATAAGGCCGACCAAAACTTACAAAGGCACCAGAGAAAATTGATACGGCAGCTAGGTTGGTTGAGCTTCAAAAGGACTATTTTTCCCTTCATACTTTTCGAAGATTTCTTCTTCGTCTAATATCCAAACGACACGTTCGAGTAGTCCATTCCGCGTAACTTTTCGAGATCTATCCAGCGGTACTAGTTTCGTATCTAGTTCGTTGTTAGATTAATTCATATTAATTAACGTTCGTGTTAAACTAGTCGAGTTATTATCGGTTAATTCGTCACTTGACTGGTCTAATAGCGTTGACGAGCTTGAGGGTCATTACAGTTACATCTATAAATAGTGAGTATCCTTTTTGCAATCATGAAATTGAAACCCTCAATCATCTGTTTATTGATTGTGAAGTTACTAAAAGAATTTGGTTTGCCCTTGATGCTAACATTGCAGGGACTATTGCTAATACAAATTTGCAGAATTGGATAGCTAACTGGTTTCAATCCAGTAATATATCCAGGGAAGAGCATGAGAAATATGTCCAGTTTGTTAGTTTTGCTATATGGAAGATATGGAAGTTGAGATGTTCTGTAGTGTTTGATAATAGAACAATTCAAATAGCTAGATTTGCGACCCAAGTAAATAAGGACATAGTGAGAGTGGGTGAAAACTCTAGAAAATGTAGATCAGTAAGAACTTTTGTGAATCAGATTAGGGATGTAATTCCTTAGAAACTGCCAGAAAATGGGTTTGATAAAATCAATTTTGATTTTACATTTTAAAAAGGAAATAATTATATGGGTATAGAACTAATGCTGTTTTCTGCTGCAGGGCAATTTGGAGGAGCTCAATCAGTCGCGGGGATAGCTAAGGATGAAGAGCAAGCTGAAGCTCTAGCAGCACTGGCGGCTATGAAGTGGGCAAAAGCTTCAGCTGTTGAAAGACTACACTTGGAGGGAGACTGCCAGAATGTAATGAAAGCAATAAATGGAGAAATAGAATGTGTTAGATGGACTAATAATAATGGAATTCAAGACTGTCAAAGTCTTTTAGTGATTTTTAGGGATTGGAAGTGCACTTTTGTGCATAAAGAATCGAATGAAGTTGCTAATAGCCTAGCTAAGAAGGCTAGAATTGATAGAGTAGATCAATGTTGGATGTCAGATTTCCCGCTTTGGTTAAAATCTCTAATCAGAGAAGAACTGAATGTTGTCCTACATTAAATCTTTTTTAATGAAATTTCTTTCTTATTAAAATAAATAAATATTTGTTCGTTGTCTGAATAAATCTTTCTGTTGTCCTATGCCTATGTTTTCAGTCATCCCACATTTTTCTATTTGCTATGCTATCTCATCATTGGTTAGCATCTTTTCGTCGTTTCATCTGAGTAGATGTCCTTTGATGTGGCAAAGAGAAAGCTCGGTCGGTATACACGAGGGAAAAGAAAAAGAGAGAGGGGATGTCCAATAATTCAGACGAGGTCGGTTATATTACTGCGCAAATGGCTCGTCCGTTGGTCATCAACTCAAATAAAAAAAGAGAAAAAAAAATTGGTCCTATTCTCAAAAACAAATATTCCCTGAATTTCCAAGTCTCCCAAAATCACCTCTTGAGGAGAGATTTCTACCATACCTATTTTCATAAAAAAAAAGTCTCCCAAAATATCTGAAAATTACAAATCAATTACTTTTAATTCTCATCGAATAACAAGGGTGTTGGAGTGACTCTTACGAAATCCTAATACAATAACATGGAATTCCAGAGAATTTAAATGACTTAAGAAAAGTCTCTAGCCAATAACAAGAGACATTAGGAGACTCTCCAAAATTCTCTATGAATTAACAGTAGATTTGGAAACTCTCTGCAAATCATTTGAAATTTGAATTAAAAACACAGAGAAGATACTTAAATTTACACTAGGTATCACCCGGCTTACGGCCGGGCTCAACCTTTAAACCCGAAAGCACTTTTCAATTACATTTTCAATACTTGCCAACTTTTTATGAATTGCAAGTCCAGAATACACGCAATGAGAGCTAAGCCAAACCGGATTCCTTCTATGAAGTCCCAATGCCATAATGCTCGCAAGTAATTTACATTTATGTACTTAACGACCCTTATTTGAATAAGAGAGTGGATCAATCCCTAAAGCACTCTACGTATTGACATCAACTTCGGTGCATTTTTGGTATCCCTCGGTTCTCTTGGTATCCCTCGGTTCTCAGAATTAAGCTTAAACTACTGCATCCAACCTATTTACACACATGGTACAACCATACAACTCAGTATATACCGAATCCAAATCTACCTTCGGTTGAAAGTAAGGACATTTTTATATTGGATGCTTATCAATTTACTTACTTTAAGTTAGCAACAATCGACCATGGATGCTGACCTTCGACTCATGGGATAAGTATGCCTTGCTAAAAGATGAAGGTCCATAAGAAAAAACCTGAAAAAGAAAAGTAAATATTACCATGTTAATGAACGTGTCAGAAATTATATTTTCAGTTTGTTAACGCTTAAAAACTTCACAGTTTCATAAGAATCATGACTCAATTATTGTTAAATGTTTACCACTTCTTAAAATTTCAAATTTTTAATGAAAATGCGAACCACTACTTAATTTTCTGCTAGATTTCTAATAAGTAACAAAAACAGATCATCATCAACGCAATAAGTAAATAGAAAGAAGTAAACTTGCTTTTGTATAGGAATACCACACCAGTTTAGTACAAAATATGAAATAAATAAATACAAATGGAGATGCAAAAGATATCTATTGAATAAATCACTTGATAAAGAGAAAAAACTTACCCAAAGAGGCAGACCAAATAACTCGATTTTTAGTCAAAAATGTTTCCTTCTCCATTGCAAAGTATATTAGAGAATAGCATTTCAAGCATGCTATAAGCATGTCATGTGCTTGTGTGAATGGAACGTGTGGTAAGCGATAGGTGGTTGTTGAAATGTACGTTAGTACCGGTAGAGTCTGTAATCATGTGTGGCGGTTTGTAAAGGTTTAAATACATGTGTCTCTTTTCAATTCTGTATTATAAAAAATCAATCTGAAATTAATCAAAACAACTGAGAGAATTGTCTAGCGACATTCTTCTCTTTCACATGGTATCAGATACCCAATTCAATACCTAATTCAATACATTCAATACCTAATTCAATTTTTACAGTTCAACAATGGCATAAATGAATAAACATATACCATCAACATTCAAACCACCTTCAAAATTAACGAATAAATTACACACTATGGAAATCACAAATCGTACCTCTTCTGCGTAGTTACAATATTTTTCGCTTTGTTGACGGATCGTTTCAATGTCCAACGAAATTCTATAGGAAAACATCTCCAGCAGGTCAAGCAATTGTTGATCTAGATCTTGAAAATGAATTCATACCCAATCCGATCTACAATTACTGGGTGAATCAAGATCAAGCAAGGTTATCCGAGCTTTTCTCTGCTTGTAGAAACTCACTCTCAGGTAATTGATTGTATATTTTCTCATGAGATTTGGATCCGTTTAGAGCATAATTACAATGCAACAACAAAGTCTCGATCGATGCATTGTCAAATACAACCTCGAAACCATGAGCAATTCCTAAGAAGCAGCAGTTCCAATTGAGGATCTTTAAGTTTCAAAACCGCATCCATTAGAGCCATGGTTTTATGGACTCTACTGATAACCGTGTCCATATAATATTATGAGCTCAAACTGGACGGATCCCCCAATAGCTTCACACTCATGGATGGTTAGCCTATGTTAGGTGGGAAAAGACTTTTATCTGCGCCTCTAACATCAAATGAAGGCCAAAAAAGTTCATTTTTAGCAATATAGAGATGCAAACCCAACTCAATACCGTTCTCCTTAATTATTTTGAAGGGTTTGGACATATGCAGTTATTTGAGGGTGAAAATGGTTTCTGCTGATTTCGGTAATTTCGGGTGTGTGGGTGAGAAACGAATTTAAACCCTAAACAATGTAATGCAAGGGAGTACTTTAGATTCGAGAGATCAATCTGTACAAATCCGGCCTAAACCAAGAAATGGCCATTCCAGACTTGCTTTGGTCACAAAGTGAAGGAGAAGGGTTGGTTTTGGGGAGGGAAGCGAAGAAAGTGTTGAGACCAGAATAGTTGTTTTACGACTTTTATCAGAAAGTGGGAAGCTAACAGATGGAAAGCTAGCAAATGTTTTCTGAGTGTTGTATGCTTCTGACCTGAACTTGTTGTTTGGTGAAAATAGGTAATGCCTATTTATACAAGTCGGAATGAAACATACTCTGGTCTTATTAAGAAATGGAAAACGGGTGAGTAAATGGGAGGAGGTAGTCACAGGTAACTTTGGAATTGATGTTCCATTAGAGAAGGCGTTTCACCATTACTCCCTATATTTACTAACCTCTTCATCCTTATGACACTCTCTTATAATAGGCGTAGTGTACGCCGCACGCTATAAACCGCCAAACCAATACCCAATGAGCATCCCCCAGTTTATGACATGCGTTGATGTCTCGAATGTTTTTGTGGAAAACATGTATCACGTTTGCTGTTGTCTGGCAAGTTGAGCTTGGGAGACTTGCGTGGTGACCTTCGACGGTCGAGATTTTGCATCTTAAGAAGACAGTAGCCATTGATTATTGCATGATCGTATGGCTTTAATATGGCCTAGTTTAGGCGCGGCCAAAAGTTAAGGTTTTGGCTTTGTTTAGGCGAGACCAAACTAGGGCCAAAGGTTGCCATGCATTAGCTAGTAACCTTGGACGGCTAAGATCTGCACCTTAGATGAAAAGTGGCCGTTGATTGTTGCAGGCCTCCGTTTTGGCAACTGTAAAGGGAAGGCCGGCATGGTATGGGTTAGGCGCGGCAAGGTGGCTGGCATGGCATGCCATTGGCACATGTGGCATGGTCGGCATGCCTTGGCTCGGTTTAGGTGTGGCCAAAACTAGGGTTTTGACGTTGGGCCAAAGGTTACCATGCGTTGGTTGGCGACCTTGGACGGCTAAGATTTGCATCTTAGATGGAAAGATGTCCGTTGATTGTTGCAGGCCTTCGTTTGGTAGCCAGCGGCATGAAATCATGGCCGGCATGGCTTTGACATGGAGTGGAGCCACTGGCAGTGTGCGGCTTGGAAGGGAAACGCTTGCGGCTTTGTCTAAATTAGGGTTTAGTATGTTGAAACCCTAATTAGCGCCCTTTACTAGAATCGATGTAGAATTCTCATACGGACTCGGATTTTGATGGTCCGCCCATCCATTCTGTACGGAAAAGAATTTCCTATCTCCTTACACGGGAATATTTAGGTTTTGAGCTCGTTCGGTAGGTGAAAAACTCATGAAGAATTCAAGAGGGACGGTGGCATGTTTGGTGCGTTTTTGGAAAGCTAGCATGTTTTGGGAAGCTAGCAAGTCTTGGGAAGCTAGCAAGTTTCGGGAAGCTAGCGTGTTTTGGGCCAAAGGTTACCATGCATTGTTTGGCAACCTTGGACGGCTAGGATTTGCACATAGGATGGAAGGGTGGCCGTTGATCGTCGCACGCCTTCGTTTTGGTAGCCGCATAGGGAAGGCCAACACGGTATGGCGCGGAAAAGTGGCTGGCACGGCATGCTATTGGCACATGTGGCATGGTCGGCATGCCTTGGCACGGTTTGGGCGAGGCCAAAACTAGGGTTTTGGCGTTGGGCCAAAGATTACCATGCGTTGGTTGGTGACCTTGGACGGCTAAGATTTGCATCTTAGATGGGAAGATGGCCGTTGATTATTGCAGGCCTTTGTTTTGGTAGCCGCATGGGGAAGGCCAACACGGTATGGCGAGACAAGGTGGCTGGGATGCCATTGGCACATGTGGGGCCAGGGGTTTGGCATGATGGGGCCAAGGTGTGGTTGGCTTGGCATGGTGGGGCCAAGGGTTTGGCATGCCGTAGGCGCATGGTGCGGCTAGCATGGTTAGGGCCAAGGAAAGGTGCGGTTGGCTTGGATAGCATGATTGGCATGCCTTGGCGTGGTAGATGTGGCTGGCATGGTTTGCCATTGGCACGGTGGTGCGGCTAGCATGGTTGGCATGCCTTGGTGCGGTAGACGTGGCTGGCATGGTTTGCCATTGGAACGGTGGTGCGGCTAGCTTGGTTGGCATGCTTTGGCGCGGTAGATGTGGCTGGCATGGTTTGCCATTGTCACGGTGGTGCGGCTAGCATGGTTGGCATGCCTTGGCGCGGGAGA
>JAJJWW010017239.1:24253-71267 GCA_023531295.1 Papaver armeniacum
CCGAGAGAACAAATCTGTAGTTGCGGAAATCCTACACTACACCCCTCACAATATTCCACACAACTAAGACATTTTTAGATGAATAACAATGATTTTATTGATTATTTCCTTGAAGATTCACAAGATAAAATAGAAAAGAGTTAAAGAAATTACAATCACCACCAACTTTCTCTCTCCTAATGACTTGTCTAACACTCTCCAAAGAATCCCCCCCTCACAACAGACTTATTCGAATCTTTATATAGGGCAGTATACAATGGATGACAGCTAAGTTGTCCTTTATTTTCGGGAACGACTTGCGAAATATCGCAAGTGTACAAGTATACAATCTCGCAACTCTCCTAAACTTCGCTAGATCTTCACACTTTTCTCATGTTTTGGCTGTCGTCATTCATTGCGTCATTAATGTTATTCTTCTGCGACGCCCTCGCGATGTCATTATTTATTGATCTCGCGAAGTATTGATGTCGCGATATTCTGATCCTACATCTTGCCTCTTCTCATGTCTTCTCTTTGAAGGAGAGAATGTCATGAGAACCAATATTTTGAAATGCCGCAAGCTGTTCATCTTTATCTGTTTCAATCCGTACTTTTACACGGAATTTATTACGGATGTTTCTTCTTCCATTCTTTTCTTGACACGTCTCTTTCAACCGTTTATTCTTGACCATTCATGTCCCATCTCGCATTAAATGCATTTGTTTTCTCGAGAATTCTTCTCTCTATATATAGTTTTCTCACCCTTCTCTTCTTCTCTTTTATTTTCCCTCTGCAACTTTTCTTCAACTCTCTTCCTCTGTAATCTGCGCTTCTCTTGTAAATCTTCCTTTTCTTCTTTCTCTTGATCTTCAATTCTCTAATCATTCCCATACTCGAAGAATGGCTCCTCTCAGGTAGTAAATATGAAAACCTTTTTGATGAAACTCAAAAGAAATTACAAGATAAGGGTTTCACCTTATCTACTATTCCCAATCAAGAATCTTCATCCATTCTTTCTGCAAAATTGTTTACTGATCATCAGTGTGATGATCAGAAAATCATAATCTCGCTAGGTCAAATCCTCGCGAGGTCTTCCCATTCCTCTGTACGATCCCGAACTGCCCTTGTTCTATGAAATTCTTGCTCATGAGAAATTCTCGCGAGCTGTTTACCAATAAAGTGGTGATTGCATCCGTCTAATGCTTGAATTCGCCAATCGCGGTCTTTGGTAAGGGATCTCTATATCACGATAACGTTAAAGATCCTAACTTCGCAAGTTTAGAGATAGTTGCGCGAAATACACTTGTAGAAAACTTCTTTGAAAATTATGAAGTAATAAACATGAAAAATGAGAAGTCTCATTTGGGGTGCCCGATTGAAAAGAAAAGAGAACGTTTCCGACGATAAGATACTCATGCTAGATATCGATTGGCATTACTGGCAAGAACAACGTTCCTCGATACTCTAAGGATGAGAGGTGGTCTGTCTTTCCACTATTTTTGAGCGGACCTTACATTTACGGTTCCAATGTACTCCCTGCGAATCTCGCAAATTATCAGCCTTGGGTATTTAATTGGCCCGAAAAGGCAAAAGAGGTATACTTCCTAATTTTTACTTATTTTACAATCTTCACTCCCTTTTATATCTAATCTTGCGATTTTTTTAGATCATCAAATTAAGAAAGAGCTAAAAAAAAATCCAAAAGCGAGTACTGCGCGATACTTCGTTCAATCACGGATGAAGTAAGAAATATTTTCCCTTATTATTTTTAACAATATTGTTGCCTCTGTTTCTTATCTTCATTCGTGTGCGAAGGTTGGCGTTGAAGAAATTGACATTCCTGAAGCTACGAAGGTTAAAGGCAAGAATAAAATCACTCTTCGCAAGGATAAATCTTCTGCTCCATCTTCTAAAAAACGGAAAATCCATCCCTCTTCTCATTCTAATTCCCAAACCAGCGAGAATTCTGATGAAGATGAAAATGAGGTTGATACTTCTTTTGCTAAGGAGAATCATTCGGTCGAATCTGCTATGGCGCAATTGTCTAGTGTCTTCTCTGATTCTATGCAAGGATTGGGAGATGATCATTTATCTTCTACTTGCGAAGCTCTCGCAAATATTTGCGATGCCCCCTGCTAGTGGATAATGATTCTTTTCGTGGAGTTTCTCGAACAATGACTCCCAGTTTCTTAAATGCACTCAGTGCCTTGGTATGTTCATATTTCTTTATTTCTTTGTGATTTCGATTATAAACCTTATCTTAACAATTTCTTTACTTTCCTTTACAGTCTGGGAGAGCTTCCTTTGTCGTTGCCTCAGACCTCGAGAAAAGACGCAACAATCTTGAAAAGAAAAATCTTCAACTTAAAGAGAAGAACAAAGAACTAGAAATTGAAGTTGCGACATCTCGCAAGAAGGATGAAAAAATTCAACAGTTGGAAGTTGAGTCTTCTTCCCAGAAGGACAAAATATCTACTCTTCAAAGTGCTAATCAGCAACTTTATGGTATAACACCCTCCTCTTTTCTTCATTTCTACTTTGTCATTTATTTTTCTTTGCACGACTTATCATTTTCGCGAGACATTTATAATCTTTCGACGAAGCCATCCTTCTCCATTCATTCCCTGAACCTATGGATGATGATGCTCTTCTCGCTCATCTCAATGAATCTTTAAGTAGTTCTTCAAACAAGATTAATTCTCTCTCATTAAATGAACTTGAACCAAATTTCATCTTTTAGAAATTGAACATAGATCTAGTTTAGGTTTAGCCAATCAATTTAAACGTTTATATCTTAACTCCCGGAGAGTAATAATATTCTAAGGAAGAAAATTAGTAGCCTTATAGATGATAAGGATCGCATTGCTAATCAAGGTGCACAAGCATTAGCAAAGTTCCAAAAAACTCTTCTTGAAGTCCAAATTGAATGAGATGAATCTCTTCGCCAAAATGCCATACTTAATGAGCGAGAAAATCAAATTCGTTCACTTCTTGTCATAAATAATGATGATGAATTTGCTTGGGCTGCGAAGGTTCTAGATAATGCCAGGAAATAACTTAGGTGTTAACGTCGGTCTTCATCTTTGAGCATAATGCCTTGGTTAAAGATATGATTTCGACGAGAGAAGGTTGTTTCTTGTTCTTCATTACTTTTCCGCTCCTTTTTTATGAAAGCTGTTATTAAGTTGCTAACTCATTGTCATTTGTTCGCGAGAATCGAGAAGAGGTTTCAAACTAGAATCAAGGAACTTGAATCTGAGAAAGCACAACTTGCAAAAGACTTCTCTCTTCGCAATGAAAAATATTCTAAGCTGAAGAAGCAACTACAAACTACTGTGGCGAATTTCAATAATGATGATGTCCGTTTTCGCAATCAAACTATTGAAATAGTTTGCAATGGCCACAACATTCCTCTTTCTTCATATCCTTGTCTTCTCGATGAAATTCCTGAAAATATGCCTTCCTCAGATGTCTCTGATAGTGATGCAAGCGAAGAAGAGGAATCGATAAAGAATCGATGAAGAAGAAGAATAAGTTGAAAGATTGTTCCATTTTCCTTTTTCTCTTCTTGTGATACTTGTACATTTATCCTTCTAACCTTCCATTTTTGTAATCTCTTCTTTGTAAATCTATCATATGAAAATAAATAACAAGTTTTTACTCTAATCATTCCCATACTTGCCTCTGTTATTTATTTTCACATGAGAGAAATTAAGTCGATAATCTTTAAGTAATGATACTTCTTAAGTTTCGCAACTATTTGTTGCTAATTCTCCACAAATAAATGAAGAAATATAGCCGTATCCGCAAGCTTATTTGCTTACTCAATTTCTTGTGTTATCTCATTTTCATTTATGTTGAGATTCATCATTGCGACAAGATCGCAGGACGTCTTTACATTTTCATGTAATGACCCATTGATCTTGTCTTATCATTGTTTTTGTGTGGTCTTATTTTGCCTTCCTAGTTAAAGGTCTTATTTTGCCACCCCTCATATTGCGTCAATATGACAGGCCTAAATATTCTTGCGAACATAAAGCCCCATGACATTGCCGTCTTGCGACAAAATCGCAGGACGTCATTACACTTTCATGTAACAACCCATTGATCTTGTCTTATCATTTCTTTAGTATTATTGCCTCTGCAGGATGCTTTTGTTGCGACAATATGACAGGTCTAAAAATTCTCGCGAACTTGAAGCCCCATGACATTGCCGTCTTGCGACGAAATCGCGGGACGTCTTTACACTTGCATGTAAAGACCCATTGATCTCGTCTTACCCTCGCGTTAGTATTATTGCCTCTTCAGGATCATCGCACAAATATGACAAGCCTAAATTTTCTTGCGAAAATAGAGCCTCATGACATTTGCGTCTTTTGACACTTATCGGCTCCCTAATGGAGGGTGCCGCCCTTATCATCTCCTGGTTGCCCCTTCAAGGAGGCGTACATCGGCCATACAAGACTAGCTCCTCCCATCCGGTCTTAACAACAACCGTTGTTTTTGTGAGCCTCTTATCCCTTATACCTATAGGGTTTATGGTTACGAGACTGCACCCTAAGTGGAGTTTTCTTCGGGCCGAGTGCAGCATGTGCCAAGACTTGCCAAGAATGGCCGAGACACTTCAAATGCCCCAGGCACTCTTGGCTCAACCGTGTACCTCGGCGCCTTGGTCATACACCGACTCCTTGGAAGAGACCCTCGGTCGTCCAACCAGGGTATAACCTTATATATATATAGTTGGAAATCCAAGGTATCTCCCCCGGATAGGCTTTCATGGGCCCCAAATTTTCATGACTCAAGTTCCAGGGGCGGTGTAACCTTTTCCCTGAGCCATGTCAAGAGATACCCCCTTATATGACGCACTTTAGGTCTTACATTTGCCTCTTACGAAATATCATTCGCGAACTAGGGTGTACGCCATAAAGGTTCGTCCCATTCACTCACTCATTCATTTCTGTCAATTTTTGTAATCATTCATTGCTTTTTGATTATTTCTTCTCATCTTCTTTGTGAAATTTTCATATAATCTTGCTTCATTTGCTGCAATCTCGTTGTAATTATTTAACTAAACTTTCGTTACATTCATGAATAGCGAGATTCTCGCATACTCCTTCTTCGATCATCACATTCTTTGTATTTTTGACATGTTTTTGTCATCATCATTTTCACTTTTTTTTTTTTTTTTTTTTTTTTTTTTTAACTCTAAAATCAATTACTTACTTCTTGCACTTCTTACTCCTGTTGTTCTCTGTTTCTTCATTCAAATTTCCAGATATTTCTTTCCCTTTTGCGAGACCATCGCAATTTCCAATTGTCTTTAAGCATTGATTTCGCAAGATATCTTCATTTCTCACTTCTATTGTGTCCACCATCAGTCTTTCTCTTCTTTGGTCTTCTTTGATATTTCTCTTCCAATTCTTCTTTTGAGCAGCCCTTTCCTCGCAATATTCCACTTCTACTTCATAGCATTTTTGTCCCTCAGCCCAATCTCCTTTTATAACTCCAACACCACTGGGATGTGGAAATTTGATGCACTGGTGGTAAGTAGATGCTACGCCCAAGATTTCATGCAACCAAGGTCGCCCGATTAATGCATTATAGGGGACTCCACATCGACTATGCAAAACAAGATTTCAGTTGATAATCCATTCAATGGTATGCGCATGCGAGCTTCTCCTTTGGGTTTATTAGCAGTACCATTAAAACCATAAATCTTATAGGTTGATGGGATCAAATTTTCATCGTTTCCCCCCATAGTCTTGTAGGTATGGTAAAAAAGGATGTTCATTGAGCTTCCAGAATCAATTAAGATTCTATTTATTGCCCATGAATTTTCTGCACCATCACTTTCATCATCAACTGGTTTTGGATTAATTTCT
Organism: Papaver armeniacum; assembly: GCA_023531295.1. Lineage (NCBI taxonomy): Eukaryota > Viridiplantae > Streptophyta > Magnoliopsida > Ranunculales > Papaveraceae > Papaver > Papaver armeniacum. The sequence continues at coordinate 30,115 of JAJJWW010017239.1, forward strand.
AATCTTACCACTAATGGATTGTCATGCAACTCGCCACCCTCAGGCACCTCTTATGCAGTAAAAGAAATAATTTGTGTTTGCCATTCTTTTAGTGGCGATGTTTTCGCGATGTTCATTACTTCTCTATCATCAGTATCCCTCGCGAAAACCCTACTAGAACACTATCATGAAAATCCTCGATTGTCTGAATGAATGAACGATAGAATTGAGAACAAGTTTTTGGCCTTCGTTCCAACCTCTACTACAAATGTCTCTTTCCCTTTTGTCGTATTCACCCTGCGATTTTACGGAGGTGTTGGTAATGGTTGAGCCTTCTCTTCACATTTTAAGAATTGGTTTAGCTTCCCTTGATCTATCATTCGAGGATGATTCTTTTTATATTCCTACAATCATTCGTTAAGTGTCCATGAAAATGGTGATAGGAACAAGAATTCATGACTTATGTGTCACTGGAGGTGGTTCATTCCCCATGTTCCATGGTGCAGGTATGTTTTCCATCAGGATTATAGCTTCCCATATCTTTTCCACACTAGCGTTTAGTGGTGGCATCTTGATTTCTTCCCATACGACTCTATGACCTCGTTGTCCTCTATGATAATTCTGCCTCTGGCCTCCATAGGTCTCTTGTGGATTATGCCTCTGACCTCCATAGGTTTCTTGCGGTTGATCAAGCCTTTGAATTTTATTATTTCCGCCACGGTTGTAGAAATTTCTTTCTCTTTCAAATTCTTCCTGATCGCGACTCCCCATAGCTACCAATTTTTGCTGACTATCATTTGTTATCCTCACTCCTTGTTGATCTTGCGAGGTACTCGCCACAGTGTTTATCAATTTGGGTAATAAACTTGCATTCGCAGCTCCTGAACTTGTATTCGCGACAGGGTATGATTCCATCTCATTTTGCTTTTCCTCTAAAGCAATATACTCCTCCTGAAGCTCTCTCGCAACTCAGTCATGGTGATTGTATTCTTGACTCTAAAAATTTTAATATACAATAGATTTGTCGCGAACATAGCATTAATAAATGATAAGATGAGATATCTCTCCTCCACTCGGACAGACCATTTCGCTACACATTGTCTTCCATCTCACGAGTTAGATGCTTCAAACTTTCACCAACCCTTTGTTTTAACCCAAATACATCTTCAATACCAGTCGCGAGGAATTATTACTTATATATGCCCTAAAAATATAGCATGTAAGTGATTGAAAGATGTTATTGTATTTTTCGGTAGCCCTTCAAACCATTTCAAAGCTTCCCTGTCAGACTTGATGCAAAATATTTGCACAATATAGCATCATGATTCTCCCATTGTAGCATACATCTCATATAAGCTTTGATATCTTTGTATCGCACAAGTTGTACCATCGAAAATCTTTGGTTAATGTCGGTAAATTGCACTTTGGTGGTATTCCTCCTAATTGTATCTCTTGTGTGAACGGAGTTTTCGCGACTTCTTCTATTGCTTCGTCCAAGCTGTCTCTTTCCTCCTCCCCTTTTCTTGTTCATCATTCCTCTCATTTATGCGAGTTCTCTCAAAATTTGCTCATTTACATCGAATTTGAATCTACTGGTCTTTTTAGTTCCGCTTCTCTTCGCCTGCGTTCATGTCTACTTTGACTTTCTTGTTCATCATTCTCTTCCCGTATTTCTCTGCGATCTTCTCCCTCATTTCTTTCGCGAATTCGCACACCATTATATCTATCGATTTCTCTTCTTTGGTGCCTATCAGCTCTCCTTTGTGCTCTTTCATATTCTTCATTAATATTATCATTGTTGCGATTTTGTTGTCGCCTTCTTTCTCGATTATCATGATTATTCTGACGAATTGCCTCTTCTAACTCTTGTTCTTCCATTTCTGCTCTCAATCTTTCTCTCTCGCGAGCTAGACGTGCTTGTTCAACATAATGTCTTTCAATGTCATCCTCAATCTCTTTTTGCCTCCTCTGTGCTTCTCTCCCATGCAATATTCTTCTTCTTCCTTCTTCTTGATTTTCTTGACAATTTGGATCATTTTGCCTCTGACGCTGCCTATTTCCTTGATTTTCATCATTCTGCCCATTTTGAATAGTCTCGGGACGTGGAATATAACGATCTTCCATCATTTCTCCTCTCTCGCAATGTTCCCTGCCTGGATTTTGCGCTTCTCTTTGGTTTTCTTCATCAACAACACGTAGTTAAATTTCTCCTTCTTTCCTCTCTAATTGATCTTGAGCTTGACCTTGTAGTGCTTCTCGACCTTCTGTTTTGTAATCTCATGTTTTCCATCCTCAGCTCATGATTCTGTCTTGTCAAGTTTGCACGTTCCTCTGCCTCTAATCGTCTCTCTTCATGTATTGTTTGCCTCAACGCCTCTAATGCTGCGATCTCTTCATTCCCATGAATTATTTCTCCATTCCCCTCTCGATCTCTCCCTTCTTGTCCATTGTTTACCAATTGTTGTTCTTCTTCCCTTTCGTCCACAGAATATGATCTCCAAGTATGCACGCTTACTCTATCATAATCCACAGTTCTATCCGCCACTGGTTGAATTGGTGATTGAATTTGATTTTCCTCATCATTTCTTATGTTCCTTGTTGAGGATTCTCCCATTTCATTTCTCTCTTCTCTTGCAAGTCTTCTACTTCTCCTAACAGGTTGTTGGTTGCTCGGATGCATTTCTCCTTCTAACCATTTTTAATTTTGGTAAACTGTTGAAAATTGTATCAAATTTCTTCTCTACTACTCCAAATTCTTTCAAATCACGATGTGTATCCTTACTCAAACATCCCTTTCTAGCGCCAATATGTAGTTGCAGGAAATCCTACACTACACCCCTCACAATATTCCACACAACTAAGACATTTTTAGATGAATAACAATGATTTTATTGATTATTTCCTTGAAGATTCACAAGATAAAATAGAAAAGAGTTAAAGAAATTACAATCACCACCAACTTTCTCTCTCCTAATGACTTGTCTAACACTCTCCAAAGAATCCCCCCTCACAACAGACTTATTCGACTCTTTATATAGGGTAGTATACAATGGATGACAGCTAAGTTGTCCTTTATTTTCGGGAACGACTTGCGAAATATCGCAAGTGTACAAGTATACAATCTCGCAACTCTCCTAAACTTCGCTAGATCTTCACACTTTTCTCATGTTTTGGCTGTCGTCATTCATTGCGTCATTAATGTTATTCTTCTCCGCGACGCCCTCGCGATGTCATTATTTATTGATCTCGCGAAGTATTGATGTCGCGATATTCGATCCTACAGATTTAATTCGACAAGTTTTGTAATGTGACTTAAGCCTGTTACAACCAATTTGTAACAACATTTTCCTGTTACGAATTTGTAACTGCATATAAGCTGTTACAAATTTCAGTTACTATTTCCTGAAAATGGTGTAGTGTTTTTTTATAACATCTGTTCGTTCATTCTTTTAATCTTCTATTTTTGTAATCTTTTGCTGCGAGTTTCTTGGGTTTTCAGATACATGCTCTACCTTTGTTCTTCCTTTCTGCACATGTTGAAAGAACAATTCTTTTTTGCAATACAGTTAATCAATATATAATCAACCTTTCATTTTATAAGCGCGTAAATCTATCATATGAAGACAAATAACATGTTTTTTTCTATACATTCCCATACTTGCCTATGTTATTTGCTTTCAAATGAGAGATTAAGCAAGTTATTTTCGAATAATGATATGTGTTCAATCTCGCAGTTGTTATATGTTTTCGCAAGTGAGGAAATCTTGGTTTCTTCCAAGATTTCCTTTTTCTTTTCTCTTATGTGGTCTTATTTTGCCTTCCTAGTTAAAGGTCTTACTGTGCCACCTCTTGTCATTGCGACAAAATCGCAGGACGTCTTTACATTTTCATGTAATGACCCATTGATCTTGCCTTATCATTTCTTGAGGATTGTTTCCTCTGTAGGATAGTTTTGTTGCGACAATATGATAGGCCTAAAAATCCTTGCGAAAATAAAGCCTCATGACATTGCCGTCTTACGACGAAATCGCAGGACGTCCTTACATTTTCATGTACTGACCCATTGATCTCGTCTTATCTTTATTTTTTGTATTATTGCCTCTTCAGGATTGTCGCACAAATATGATAAGCCTAAATTTCCTTGCGAAAATAAAGCCTCATGACATTTGCGTCTTAAGACACTTATCAGCTCCCTAATGGAGGGTGCCGCCCTTATCATCTCCCTGGTTGCCCCTTCAAGGAGGCATACTTCTGCCATACAAGGCTAGCTCCCCCTATCCGGTCTTAACAACAACCAGTTGTTTTTCGTGACCTCTAATCCCTTTTGCCTATAGGGCTTATGGTTACAAGACTGCACCCTAAGTGGAGTTTTCTTCGGGTCGAGTGCAGCATATGCCGAGACTTTCCAAGAATGGCCGAGACACTTCAAATGCCCCAGGCACTCTTAGCTCAAACGTGTACCTCGGCGCCTTGGTCAAATGCTGACTCCTTAGAAGAGACCCTCGGTCGTCCAATCTAAGTCTTAAGATTAGATTGAAAATCCAAGGTATCTCCCCTGGATGGGCTTTATTGACCCCAATTCTCCATGACTCAGTTCCGGAGGCGGTGTAACCTTTTCCCCGAGCCATGCAATAGGTACCCCTTCTATGACGCACTTTAGGTCTTACATTTGCCTCTTGCGAAATTTTGATTTCGCGAACTAGGGTGTACGCCATAGTTGGTTCGCCTCTGTCTGATTAATTTGTTGATTCTTCTGCATATAAATCTTTTATAATTTCGCAATTGTATCTTTATATTTCATAAAATATATTCTGTTCTTCTGCATATCAACTTCCTTTCGCAACCTCATCTTTGCTATTCATAAGAAAGATTTTTTTATTTTTTTTATTTTTTTTAAAACAAACCCATCATACATTTTTCTTTCACCTCCAAATTTCTTCTTCGGCGGTCAACAAGTACATTCATTCTTTAAGTCTCTTATTTCTGCTACTTTCTGCCTCTGCATTTTTGAATTTTCCTGTCATTTTCTTATCTGTTGCGAAGCCTTCGCCACTTCTTATCTTCATCATATATTGGTTTCGCAACATTTCTTCCTCTTTGTTTTTCTTTGATGTTGTGTTTCCAATTCTTCTTCTTCGCAGCTCTTTCTTCGCAGATTCTATATCAATTTCATAACACTTCTTTCCTTCAACCCAATCTCCCTTTATGATGCCAACACCGGTGGGATGAGGGAACTTGATACATTGATGGAAAGTCGATGCCGAACCTAAGATCTCATGTAACCATGGTCGTCCGATCGGTGCGTTGTATGGTGATTCCACATCAACTATACGAATAAAATTTCGAGAAGATAATCCTTTCAAAGTGGAATTCGCATATGAACTTCTCCTTTTGGCTTATTTGCGGACTGTTAAAACCATAGATTTTGTACGTTGAAGGTATTAGATCTTCATCTTTCCCTCCCATAGTTTTATAAGTATGATAAAAAAGAATATTCACGAAACTCCAAGTATCAATCAAAATTCTGTTGATTGCCCATGAATTCTCAGCTTCATCATCTTCATCCTCGCTAGGTTTTAGGTTGATCTCCAATCGTACCACCAATGGGTTGTCGTGCATTTCTCCACCCTCAGGTACTTCTTCTACAGTAAAAAATATAGTCTGCTTTTGCCATTCTTCCAGTGGAGATGTCTTCGCAATGTTCATTATTTCTCTATCATCGGCATCTCTTGCGAAAACCCTGCTGAGAGTGTTATCGTAAAAATCTTCAATCGTCTTGTATGAGTGTACGATGGAGTTACAAAACAGATTCTTTGCCTTTGCGCCAACTTCAATTACAAATGTTTCTCTTTCTTTTGCTGTGTTTGGCTTGTAAATATCTGGAGGAGGTGGCAATGTTTGAGTTTGCGTTTGTCCTACTAGAAAGTGATTTAATTTTCCCTGATCTATCATCCTGAGAATAATTCTCTTTATATTTCTGCAGTTATTTGTTGTATGTCCATGGAAATGATGATAAGAGCAAAATTCATTACTTCTGTAGCTTGGAGGTGGTTCACTCCCCATGTTCTATGGTGCGGGTATGTTTTCCATTAGGATTATAGCTTCCCATATCTTCTCCACACTAGCATTCAAAGGTGGCATTTTGATTTCTTCCCATATTATCTTAGGATTTCGCTGTCCTCTGTGAAAGTTTTGCCTCTGACCTCCATAAGTTCCTTGCGGTTGATGACCTCCATACGTTTCTTGTGGCTGATCAAGTCTTTGGATTTTGTTATTTCCACCACGGCTATAGAAGTTTCTCTCTCTCTCAAATTCTTCTTGATCACGGCTCCCCATAGCTACTAGCTTTTGCTGTCCATCTCCCATTACCCTCTCTTGTTGCCCTTGCGAGGTGCTCGCCACTGTATTTATTAACTTGGGTAATAAGCTTGCATTCGCTGCTCTTGAATTTGTGTTCGCAATGGGGTATGATTCCATCTCATTTTACTTTTCCTCAAGAGAAATATACTCCTCCTGAAGTTCTCGCAACTCAGTCATTGTGATTGTATTCTTGATTCGAAAATCGAATGTATAACGAGGTTGGTTGCGAACATAGCATTGATGAATGATAGAATGAGATATCTTTCGTCCACACGGCCCAGCGATATCACTACACATTGTCTTCCATCTCACAGTTAGGTGCTTCAAACTTTCGCCAACCCTTTGCTTCAGCCCAAATACATCTTCAATGCCAGGTTGCGAGGAATTGTTACTTATATATGCTCCCAAAAATATAGCTTGCAAATGGTTGAAAGATGTTATAGTGTTCTTTGGCAAACCTTCAAACCATTTTAACGCCTCTCTTGGAAGTAATTACCATTTGCTTCAATCTTTGTTCCCTTCCAAAGTCCATATTTTCTGTGCACAAGCCCAGTTTTAACCGTTTTTCGAGTCATAGCCCATTTTATTCATGTACCTACAAAAATAATATAAATACCCAAATTAGTACAAAAATAAGCACCAACAACATATATTATCAGGGCTTTTTAAGACACAAATATGTGTCTATCATTCCGTCCTGCTTCGGTCATGATGTAGAGGAAGATGGGTTGATCTTAGGGGAGGGAAGCAGAAAAGTTTAACAAATTGACAATGGTATTGAATTGTGTGTGTGTGTGTGTGTGTGTGTGTGTGTGTGTGTGTGTGTGTGTGTGTGTGTGTGTGTGTGTGTGTGTGTGTGTGTGTGTGTGTGTGTGTGTGTGTGTGTGTGTGTGTGTGTGTGTGTGTGTGTGTGTGTGTGTGTGTGTGTGTGTGTTGGGTATTGAAAACTAAGAATAACATAACTATTTGATGATAAAGCGTATTATGTGTTCTGAATAGGCCAAGTGACCTATTTATATTAGTTTAGAATACGCAATGCCCATCTCGTGAATAATGAAGGTAGTGAGGTTGTGGAGAGATGGAGAATACGGGATCATGTGAGATAAAATAGGGAAGTTTCTGGAAACTCCTTTTCTCATGAATCCATAATCTCTCTAACCGTTTGCAACTGTCACCACTACTCTAACTTTTCACATGGGGTGTTGCCACGCCGCATGTCGTCGTAGAACACCAAACCAATACCCCATGAAGAATCCCCCACATGATGTATTTTGATATTTCTTAGGTGTTTTTGATGAATCTTAGATCTCATCTTACTTAAGCTAAATCGTAGCCGTTGGTATGCCATATGTTTAGGGCGCAATCATGCTTTGTTGCGGCATAAGCTGTCATGTCCGAAAATAGTGTACAGAGCCTTGCCATAGTTTCGGCCACATCTATGATGGCCGAAAATGGCGCGTGGCATAGTTCCATAGCCTTGGCCTAAGCTGCCAAGGTCGTGAATGTCGCACGGCTATGTGCTACGGCCTTGGCCTAAGCTGCCAAGTGCGGAATGTCGCACGGTGATGAGTGCCAAATATTGCATATTTATATATCTATTTATTGGCATTTAACTCATCTTTTGTGCTCAAGAATCGAGATATTATCCCAGCATTCGTGTTTTCTTTGTTTTCAAGAATAAATATTTGTATTAATTAATTTTGTGTTTTTAGGTAAGAAATAAAGTTCGGAGAATCTGAGGAGCCAAAAGAGCAGAAAGTTGGAGACAAGCATCTATGGAGTAGAAAGCCAAAGCCCGCGCGTGAATTAGTTGCAACCCAACAAGGAAGACATGGGCTAGAGCTACCCATGACCCGGATCCGAACCCGCTCATCCCGAGCCGTTCAGATCTCACTCATCCACATCCTACGGTCGCTACAGCCTCCTCATCGACTCTTGATGCCTCCGCCCAACACCAAATCAACCCAATACTTCCTCAGCCGTTCAGATCTTCTCCAGCTAAATCCAACGCTCGCTACCGCATTTCCATCATCCGTCGCTACACCTGCTTCACAAAACTACCTATCCCTATACCCCTCGAGCAACACCCATTCTCTCTTCTCCATTTCTCTTTCTTCTCCACCATACCTCTGCAAAACCCACTCCTCTCTTCCCCGACCATACCCGAACCCTCACGACCACCATCTCCTCGCCACTGCCCGCCTTCCACGACTACCAACGCACAACCACCTCCGCCATCACCTCCTAATGCTTTTATCTCACTCATAGCTTCTTCTCTAGAAGCTACGTGAGAGATATAAAGAGTTAGGTTAGGGTTAGGGTTTGAAAGTGAAAGGAAATCGAGTATGGAGTTCTCAGAGCCGCACAAGCAGAGGCGACCAATGATTCAGAGGCGATTGAAGCATGGGTTTGTGTTTAATTTCTGTTTTTGAAAGAATTTAGGGTTTTTAGTCATTGCATGTATAAATAGAATGTAACCATGGATGTTAGAGCTGATGCCTGGGCTAGCCAGAGCACCACTTTAGACTGTTATTTGTGTTGTATTTGTTAATTATGTTTTAATTCAAATTACCAGGGTATTGATGAAACCCCCGATTTCATGTTAAACATGTTTAGCTTAGGTTTTGTTCTTATTGTGTATAATATGCTAGGATTAGTAGTTAATTGATGGATCTAAGAAGCCTGTGATGAGCTGTACTGTAAGAAGACAGCTCATACTAGGGGTTGATTAGCAAAATCATTTTACAAACATAAATTTTAGACTTTCATGGAAAGCTCAAGAACATAGCTTAGGTTGCATTAACTTATCATAAGAACAGGTGGTGGAAACAATCACCCTGGTAGCTTCCATTTGGTTACACTTATTTCTTACCTTAGTTTAGAATCACATCTTCAACCTCAGTCGCTTCGACAAAACCAATATTGTGTTACATATCATCTTAGAATTCAGTTTAGGAAGCCAGAGATCAACTATAGCACCACAAGTCCTTGTGGGATCGACCCGTATTTGCTCAGTGATGCATAATCGACACCGTGCACTTGCGGTTATCACAAGTAGGTTAAATATAAACCATTTCCAGGCCTACCAAGTTTTTGGCATAGGGGACTTGGCGTGTGCCCTGCTGATTATTGGCCTTGCTTCACTGAATGCTAACTTAACCTTGTATATATTTGCTATCTATAGTTGTTTTTAGCCTGTATTAATATAACTTAACTGTCATTTTTTCTGCATTTTTGCATTCTGCATTTTTGCATTCTGCATCTTCTATTACATGTTGTTCATTGCATATTAGTTTCATTCCTTCCCTGTCTTAGCGTAACTTAGCCATAATTTTTCTTCATTTCTGCACTCTTTATTGTTAACAGTTCTGCATCACTGCCCTGTAGTGTAACTCAGTGTAGCTAGTGTTATCTCCAGCTTGTAGTCTCATATTTAGCTATAGCCATACTTTTGAATTCTTGTTCACTTGCATTAGCTTGCATTATAGTAACCTGCATCTTAGATGTAACCCTTTATCACCCCTGTACATCCCTGCATCTTTACTTTAAAGTAGATTGCATTTATAATCTGTAGCTTAGCCAGCCCATCTGATCATATAAACTTCATCTTAGCCTTGTAGTTTTTAGCTATAACTTCATAAGTATCATTGCCTTGCATATTAGTGCTACTTGTAAATCTTAGTCCCAATCAGTCCAAGATACTCTCAGTGCATATCCTGTAGCTTGATTCTTACCTTGAGCATAGCCCTGAGCTCTGTCATTGTAGCACTATAGCTCTGTTGCTTATTGTATAACATTGAGGACTGAGTTTGATCTGTTGAGCTCACAGGTGCATGCTACAAAGGCCAAAGGAAGGGAAGACAAGGATCAACATAGCCATGTGGCTGCAACCGCTGCCCTGTCACAGATGCGCCTGAGCTGCGATTTGGAGGTACCGTCTTCTTTGTCTTCTTGAGAGTTTGAGCCAACCCAAGGAAACCAAGGAAAAACCCAGAACTTGAGGTAAGCCTACCAAACACTGTATTGCCCTGTGCACATTGGTTAGCAAAGATACCTGCAAACCCTAGTGAAGTCAACTGAGGAAGTTGATATCAACTGACCCGGTTGACATCCGCCTGCACCGAGCCTCGTTGAATGACCTGTGACATCTGAGTAATAGCTTTCTACTTGCTGAGATTATTAGCTCCATGTGTATGCTTCACAAACCCTGAATTGTTGAGAATTGATTGTATGCTTGCTGAGATTTGGGATCCTTGTGTATGAGCTGTGAAGTTGAGGTTAACTAATCTGTCTTTGACCTATGCATGCTCGAATTTGTCTTTGGCGACTTACTTGGTGCACCTTTGAGTCATTACTCACATGAATGCATGATAAACCATACTGGTTTGTGATATCTGTGACCATTAGCTTCTATCTGCTCTAAGCTGACCTCCAGCCCCTGCAGCTGTCGAGCCTCAGCTGCAACCTAGCTAACCAAGTTAGCCTTTAGCCATAGTGACATCAACTGGGCAGGTTGCACTAAACCTTTGCCCATCTTGATCAGTTAAGCCTGCAAGCCCATTGAAACCCTGTCAACTGGCCCCGCAAACATCAAACTGTGCACCTGTGCAGACCTGGGTGTTTCCCAACTGTGCTATACTTTGTTTCCACTGTTGAATCTGCTGACCCAGTGAACCTTGCATAACCTTGAGCACACCCTGAGTTACTTTTATTGCATAACTCACCTGAGCATACCCTGAGCTCTGCCCTGTGCCTTGTGTGAGACCCTGTGTATTGCTACTCTGTGCCTATCTGTGCTGTTAAGCCTTATCTTGCATTACCCTGTGCTCAACTCCAGCCCCCTGAAGCTGTGAGTTTGAGCTACAACTGAGGTTTCCAAGTTTGCATACTTGACCTTGTGTGAGCTGTTGAGCTGTGTCAATCTTGTGAGTTTGTGCTGCACTGTGTAAGTGGAAGCTTCGCACACAACCCGTGCATAGAACCAACCTCTGCACACACCCTAGGCTTTGCAATCAACCTTAGCTACACATTACCCGCGCCCTGTCTTTGAACTTAAACCTGCCCCTGCACAAAGTGTCTTTGAGGGCTGTGCATCTCAGTGCAAAACCAGGTTTTGCATAGCTTGGGCTTACACCAAACTGAGCCCACAAGAACTCAACCTGGGCTCTGCAACATAACTGAGCCCACAGTTCCACTGGGCTGTACATTCCAAACAAACCAAACCAGCCCACAAAACCAAACATAAACCCATTTAAACCAAATCTTAAGCCCACTGTGCACTAGGCTTTGCATAACCTCTGGGCTGTACATTTCAAACAAACCAAATCCCACTTACACCAAAGCCCACATAAACCAAATGAAACCCAATAAACCAAACTGAGCCCACTACAACTGGGCTTTGAGTTCAATCTGAGTTGTTAAATCATGTCAGGATTTTGTCCAGCGGGGATACAAACAAATCCATTAGAGAGCTTGCTTACGGGCATGCTTCACAATATGAACTCCCCACATACCATAGTGATTTTAGGGAATTTTATGCGCCTTCTCAGGGCCCTGACTCTACATACCCTAATCATTATGAGCACATGTATCATCCACCACAGGTTGAAAATGAGCAACTTTCTCATACCCAGTCATCACTTTTAGATCAATTAGAAGCTCAAGTATCTGCTTTAGAAAGGCAATTGCATGAGCAACATGTCGAATCTAATCCCCCTAGGCAATATGAAATGTATGCTTGCACCTTATGTGGTAGCTTAGACCACCCTGCTGAGAACTGCTATATTTTGCATGATTTTAGGCAGTCTAGGGAAAGCCAAGATAATCTAATGTACGAATTGTCTAGAAGTGACTATGTTGGCAATCATTGGGACCATAATCAACCAGCACACATGCATCATTCACCACAGTGAGGAGATGAACAATTTTATACTCCCCCGACTCCTTGTTTACAATCACTAATGGAAACGCTCATGGAGCAAAATGCTAGGCTTGAACTGAATGCAATACATGACCATCCATATAGCAACATGTCTGAATTTCCCTTCTCTAGTGAACCTCATGCACAACCATACAGTGAATATCCATATGAGGAATGCATACCCACTAGTGAAGACTCTCCTTCAATAGAACAACTCACTATGATTCTTCAAAGGAACCTGATTGAGTTACAAAATGAAGATTGGAAAGAAGTTTATGATAGGATGTTTGTTATTCCTGATAATTTCGAAAATAGTGTTTCTAGTCCTACTCATGAAACTAACACTGAATATGAACCTAATCTAGAGGTAGATGAGTACACTAAAAATGCTACAATTTTGAATGGAGAGATGAATTTTTGCTATGATGATGATGATGATGAATATGAAGAGCATGTGTATTTTGAAAATGTAGTGAAATCTTTGGGTTCAGAGACGTTAGGCGTCTCTTCTGTGAACCCTATGAATGATGCTTCTTCTAATATTCATACTTGTGTTGTTAATGAGGAACCTGTGGAATTGAGCATGCTTTACCACCTGTTTGTGACCTAGGAATAGCTGAATTGTCTGTTGACATAGATGATTCAATGCATATGTCTAATTCCATGCCTAGGTTACAGCATGATATCTCTCCTAGTTATGTTGTACACGAGAGTGATGATGATTATGACATGGAGATTGATGAATTGTTTTATGCAGGTGAACATGATTTACCCTCTTCTGGACTTTAGGAAAGTGTGTGATGGTGCAAATGATTTTATACATGAAAACAACTTAGATGTACCTAACCTCTCTCCTGAGTCACAGATTGAAACTCCTCCACCAAACCTAGGTGTAGTTTGTCACGAAATTGCAAAACCAACTTTTCTAAAAATGCCTAACTTAGGCCTAGAGCTTTGTGCTTCCCAAGTCCTCTTGGACTATTTTGCATCAAAGTATAACACTATTAAGGAGCCACAGTTGGAATGTGTATGTTCCGCTGTTCTTAACAAAACTCATTTTGAGTTAGACCTTTTGCATGATGTACCTTTAAAATTGCAAGATTTTGTGCTCACAAACACATCCGTTGCCAAGTTTAGGTTTGGGGGAAACTCATTCACATATGCAGTCTTACTTGCACTCTCATTTTATATCTCGTGTAAGGCATGTTGATGTTTGTATATATTTTCTATTGGGTTGATCCTCAACTCTTTAGACTGTTGGTATATGGTGAATTTTTGTATATAATCCAGTAGGACTTGTTAAATTTTTCTTTTCTTGAATCGGTTGAGTCTTCTTGTGCACATATTGTGCTAATCCGATATGATCTTGCTGAGAATGTTGGATTCTAGCCTTGATTAATGAAGCTCCAACCTTGCTCCCACCGATATCCGGTAATCTCTTCCCTTTTCTCTTATCAGCATAGTTCTCATGGTATGTGACTGTTTAAATTTAGATTATATGTTGACACATTGAGTGTAGGATCATAATATCGCAACGTACAAGGCTCGCGGGATTAATAAACGACGGTGTCGCGAGGCAGTCGCAGAGATAGCTAAAATAAACGACGCAATGAATAACGGCAAACAAAACAATTGGAAGACATGAAAACTGGCGAGGGGTAAGAAGTGTCGCGAGAATGAATATTTGCGCATTTGCGACACTTCGCGAGACATTCCCGAAAATAAAGGATAGCTTAGCTGTCGTCCACTACGTATTACCCTATATAAAGGGCTGAGTGAATCTGTTGTAAGAGAGAGATCTTTTTGAGTTGTGAAGCAAGTCATTAGGAGAGAGAAAGTTTAAGAGCGCTTTAGTTTTCCAAGTGTAATTTTATTGTCTTGTGTAAACACTTCATGGAATCAATTAATAAATATTCTAGTTCATACATCTTTTAATGGATTAGTCAAGCAAAACTGAGTAAGGGGTGTAGTGTGGGATTTCCTGCAACTACATATGCGCTAGAAACAGGGACGATCATTTGTAAAAGAGAGAAGATTGCAATTAAAGTTGTTTGAATCAGGAAAATGAGAAAGAAAAATCTTAAATCGGATGAAAAAGATATGGCATGCAGCACAAACACAAGAGTAATGATTAGCGAATTTCATGAAAATATCAGAGGAAGAATACACAAACGGGATTTTGAAGGAAAGAAGATTACGGATAGAGAAATGGCATCACCTTTGAAGGATTGGGAAAAGCAAGAGATAACATTCACGGCGGGGGAAATATCCAAAGAAAATTTGGATCACACATCTCCACTGGTGATCACAATAAACGCGTATAAGGAAGGAGAGGAATCGGAGAATACGGTGAAAACATGGGTGGTGAATGGAGTTTTAATCGATACAAGGAGTCTGGTGAACATCATGTTCTATCACGCTTACAAAAAGATGGGATATAAAGACGAAGATATGATTTTCGCGGCATACAATATTCAAGGTTTTGGTAAATCCGTAACAAAAGTTAAAGGGGAGATAAAAATACGTATTCCGTTAGGAGGAATTGAAACACAGGTGACATTAAGTGTAGTGGATATGGAATCACCGTACAACATATTGCTAGGAAGACCATGGGTACATGCAATAAAAGCTGTGGCGTCGACGCTTCATCAATGTGTCAAGTTTCCTACACCAACTGGAGTCGGCGAGATCAAAGGGGATCTTTGCTAAAGGAAGAATATATTATCAAAATGAAGTAAAGTGTTGCGAGGAACAAGTAAACAAGCGAAAGAATATATCAAAGTACCGCAAAAAGATGGCGAGGGCGGCTAAGAAAGAAGAAGAGTTCGAGTTTACATGATAAGAGCAAAGGAAGGAAAAGGCATACCTAGCGAGACCTCGGGAGAAGAAAATGATCTTGCGAAAGAACCAAAAGGACCAACCCCCATGGGAGAACCGAAGGCCGATTACGTCGCGGCGAGAACAAACCAAAGAAGTGAATATTGGAACTAAGGAAAAACCCAAGATGCTAAAGATTGGAACTAACATGGGAGCGGATGAAGAAAAAGAAGCGTCGATCTGTTGCGAGATTATAAAGACATCTTCGCGTGGGATATGGATGAAATGCCCGGTATAGATCCGTCGGTAGCTTGTCACAAGTTAGAAATTGATAAAAATGTGAAGCCATTTAAACAAAGAATTAGAAAGATAGCAACAAAGCATATCACCCTCGAGATAGAAGAAGAACTGCGAGAAGATCTTTGGATGCGGGGATTATCGACAAGCAAAATATCCTGAATGGATAGCGAATATGGTTATAGTTCCGAAGAAGAACAAGGGAATAAGGATTTGCATTGATTTCACTTGATTTAAATAAAGCTTGCCCTAAAGACAGTTTTCCATTGCCGGATATTCCACAACTAGTCGAATCGGCGTAGGGAATGAAAGAGTATCATCTCGGACGGGTACAAAGGTTACAACCAGATTCCTCTCGCCGAGGAAGATCAAGAGCATACTTGCTTTCTTCGCTCCAAGAGGATTATACTGCTATACTAAAATGCCGTTTGGTCTGCGAAATCCGGAGCAACGTATCAAAGGATGGTAGAAGAGGTATTCGAGAATGGATACATAAAACACTCGAGGTATACGTAGATGACATCTTTGGTAAAAAGTAAGAAGGCGAGAAGATCACGTGCGAGACCCGAAAGAAATTTTTGAGCAGATGAGGCGTTTTAACATCAAAGTAAATCCCGAGAAAAATGTATCTTCGGAGTTGCGTCGGGGAAGTTCTTGGGTTACATTGTATCAAAGGAAGGAATACATGTTGACCCGGAGAAAGTAAACGATTCGCGATATGCCGACACTGCGACAGTAAAGGATGTTCAAAAGCTGAATGGGTTGCTAGCATCACTAGGGAGGTTCATCTCGCGGTCATCCGATAAGTGTAAACACTTTTTCAGCGTTCTGAAAAAAAGGATCGAAATTTAAGTGGACGGACGAATGTGAAAAGGCTTTACAAGGGATCAAAGAACATTTAATGGATATATCCATTATGCGAAGAAAGCGAGAACCGGGAGAGGAATTATTAATATACCTCGCGACAACATCGCATGCCTTAAGTGCGGTTTTCTGCGAACGGACCAGGAGTAGAAAAACCAATCTATTATATCAACAAAACTTTTAATCTTTGAAAGAAATTATTCGAAGATTGAAAAACTAATCCTCGGCGTTAGTCTATGCGTCGTTTAAACTTCGCATATATTTTGAGCACATATCTTGTTAGGGTGGTAACAAAGGTACCAATCGAGTCGGTAATGAAAAATTCAAAAAGATCGGGAAGAGTCGAAAGATGGAATGCTCAAATAAGCCATTGCAAACTCAAATATGAAATATTATCTTCAACCAAGTCACGGGTTGTCGCGAG
The DNA here is from genome assembly GCA_023531295.1 of Papaver armeniacum. Classification (NCBI taxonomy): domain Eukaryota; kingdom Viridiplantae; phylum Streptophyta; class Magnoliopsida; order Ranunculales; family Papaveraceae; genus Papaver; species Papaver armeniacum. Next base: position 46,776 of record JAJJWW010017239.1, read on the forward strand.
ACTTTACGCGAATTTCCTTTGGAGGAAGATGAAGCGGTGGATGAAATGATGGATGTAGAAGAAGAGCATGGAAATCCAAAAGACTTGTTAAGCGAGCCGGATAGGTGGGAAATATTAGTGGATGGATCATCAAATGGAGAAGGTAAAGGAGTGGGAATTGTTGTGATTTCGCGAGGAAGGCAATAAATTAGCTTTTGCTTTTAGATTGGAATTTGAGTCTACCAATAATGAAACGGAGTACGAAGCTATAATACATGCTCTACGATTTGCAATAGAAACGAGAAACCGGAGAATGTGAGGATTACCGGTGACTCGCAATTGGCAATTCGTCGGATAACAGAGAAGTATGCTACAAATGATCCATCCCTGAGAAATACGGGAAACTTGTAGAAGTGTTGTCGGCCACGAATCTAGAAAATAAAATGGAGGCACATATCAAGGAGAGATAATAGACTCTGAGACGCTTTTGCCTTTATATCAAGTATGATGACGGACATTTTGCGAGGAATATCAAAATACGAGACGCTACTGGCGCCATCAATTAATAAAGAGGAAGGACAAGAAGCGAGATATAATGATGGTGGTAGATGAAATGCAATATCGCGAGGAAGACTGGAGAGTATAACTTCATGCGTACTTAATGAAAGGAGAGGTACCAAGAAATAGATTGGAAGCACACAAGTTAAAGAGTCGGGCAACAAATTATGAATTACGAGATGGCGTGCTTTATCGGCGATCTTTTGAGGGCCTTCGCTTCGATGTCTAACAAGGAAAGAAGGAGAAACCATATTGAAGATCTTTGCATAGTGGGGATGCCGGAAATCATAGCGGCGGGAGATCTTTGGCATATAAGGCAAAGACGCAAGGATATTATTGGCCATATATGCATGAGGACGTGAGAGCAATATCCGGGCAAGCTGCGAAGATTGTCAAAGACATGGGAAGAAGATACATGCACCTGGAGCACCGTTAAATTCTTCGAGAAGTGTGTGGCCTTTTGGAAAATGGGGTTTAGATATTGTGGGACCATTTACCGGGAACAGGACAAAGAAGGTACTTTTAATTGTCGCAACGGACTATTTCACAAAATGGGCGGTGAAAGCGGTCCAGCACATTCGCGATAAGGATGTTTTTACTTTCATATTTGAAAATATTATATGCGGATTTGGGATCCCCGCACAATTGGTATCCGATAATGGGAAGCGAGTTTGAAGGGCAAAATATAGAGTTCTTTCTTAATGCATTTGAGATAAGATGTGGAAAATCAACTCCATTATATCCACAAGCTAATGGCCAAGCGGAGGCAACAAACAAAACAATTTCCGATATATTGAAGAAAAAGTTGGAAGGAGACAATAGGGGATGGTGCGAACAAGTACCCAATGCAGTATGGGCGTATAATACAACTAGAAGAGAAGCCACGGGAATGTCCCCTTTTTGCTTAACTACGGAGTTGAAGCAAAGTACTCAACGAGAGGTCGTGATTCCGACAACCAAAAAAGAGGTTTGGGAGAAAAATCTTAGCGCAGGTAACATTCTAATCAAGTTGGATGAATTGGAAGAAAAACGAGAAAAGGCATTGCGACACATGGAGAATTATCAGCGAAGGCGGCTAGAGAATATAACAAGCGTGTAAAAATACGTGAGTTCCAACCAGGAGATTTGGTGTTGCGAGAAACCCCAATATATCAACGTGAAAGTGGAGGCAAGTTGGCGAGAAAATGGGATGGACCTTATATCATCAAATAGGTAGTTGGTACAGGGGCATATAGATTGATGGATCCCGAAGGAAAAGATGTGGGACAAAAATTGGATAGACCATGGAATAGATTATATCTAAAAAGTATTACCCGTAAAAATGGGAGAGGAAAAATGAATCAAGATGAAGTACTTCTTCGCAAAATATTTGCGACATTCAATAAAATGCGAGAGAAAATCCGCGAAGATCTCGTGACAAGAATAACAAAAAGTCATGAATGGCTTAACAAAACAACAAGAGATAATGAATGATTAAATGAATGAATCGGCGAATATCTCGCAAGCAAAATAGCAAATGATGAGGAATGATTGAATAAAAAGAATGAATGAATGGGACGAACCTTTATGGCGTACACCCTAGTTCGCGAATAACATTTCGTAAGAGGCAAATGTAAGACCTAAAGTGCGTCATATAAGGGGGGATCTCTCGACATGGCTCAGGGGGAAGGTTACACCGCTCCTGAAGCTTCGAGTCATGAAAATTTGGGGCCCATGAAAGCCTATCCGGAAGAGGTACCTTGGATTCCCAACTATATATATAAGGTTATACCCTGGTTGGGCGACCAGGGTCTCTTCCAAGGAGTGGAGTGTATGCTCAAGGCGCCGAGGTACACGGTTGAGCCGAGTGCCGGGATGGATGAACCTACCCTGGCCATTCTTGGCAAGTCTTGGCATATGTTGCACTCGCTAGAAGAAAACTCCACTTAGGGTGCGGTCTTGTAACCATAAACCCTATAGGTATAAGGGATAAGAGGCTGCGAAAACAACTGGTTGTTGTTAAGACCGGATGGGAGGAGCTAGTCTTGTATGGCCGATGTTTCGCCTCCTTGAAGGGGCAACCAGGGAGAAGATAAGGGCGACACTATCCATTAGGGAAGTGTCAAAACAGACGCAAATGTCATGAGGCTGTGTTTTCGCAAGGAAATTCAGGCTTGTCATATTTGTGCAATGATCCTGCGAGGCAATAATACTAACGCGAGGGTAAGGCGATATCAATGGGTCTTTACACGAAAGTGTACGGACGTCTGCGATTTCGTCGCACGGCCGGCAATGTCATGGGGCTTCATATTCGCAAGGATATTTAGGCCTGTCATATTATCGCAATTAAAATATCCTGCAGAGGCAAAAATACTTGAAAATTGATAAGACAAGATCAATGGGTTTTTACATGCAAGTGTAAAGACGTCCTGCGATTTTGTCGCAAACAAAGGTGGCAGGGTAAGACCTTTAATTAGGAAGGCCTTACTTGGAAGACCACAACAAAATGATAAGGCAAGGTCAATGGGCCTCTGCATGAAAATGTAAAGGCGGCCTGCGACTTTGTCGCAGTGAGAAGAATTAAAATCAAATCCCTGATTGGGATGGATTTACTTAATAAAAATTTCAATGAGCGAACATGCTCGCAAGGTGGTCTTAACTAAGAAAGGAAGAAAGAAATATGGAAATTACTCAATCAAAAGAGTTAAGTCATTCAAACAAAAAGGAATTCTAACAAATTACAAAGAGAATTTAACTCTCTACATCAGCATTATCAAATACAGAGGGTGGTTGAGACTTTTCTGCCCCTTTATCAGCTTCACATCCGCCGGTGGTGGATTTTCTTGAGAAATGTTTTCATCACCTTTGTTCTCGCGATTCTTTGGGCTTTCATCGAGAAAATTTTCTATTCGGATCTTCATCGACAACTTCCTTACTAGGGAGATCTTCGCCGCTTTCATAGTCATAATCACTATCAGGAGAATTAGGGACTTCATCGTCACTTACTTCCAAAGGATCAACATGTATAGGATCAAGAGACTTAGACAGTAAAATCTCATTCACGAGGAGTTCAGCTTTGAGGGGGAATTGACGAAGCAGCGCCTTTTGACGGTTTTTACTATCTATGTCTTTATAGTCAGACATGTAATCAAATCTACGTTCTGCACGATCGCGAGAACGAGCAAGAGAGGAAGCGAGTAATCCATTTTCTTTGCGAATTTTGGAATAATCCGATTTGAGAGTAGAAGCGAGTAGCAGCTTCTTCTCAGAATCGCATAATAAATACGCAAGAAAAGATTAAAAAGAGATCCTTACAATGAGATCTTTGGAACTTTCAAAGAATAATTAAAGATTTGTGAAATAAATGAATTAAGGTAGTCAAATAATTTGACTACCTTCCTTTTGAAAAGTAAGTTGTTGAATTAAAGCATGAAGTTATTCCCAGACAGTCCATGGCATCATCAAATGAGTCTCCAACTAAACCTTTCAATCGAGATCGCAATTTCTTTTCATTAGAAACAAGTATGGAATTTTCGGTGGCGAGAGTAGAGTTGGATTTTCTAATTTGGTGCATTGTTCCTGGAATTGCTTCGCTTTTACACTCAAAGTTATTCTACCTTGAATAAGTTTATCTCTCTCGGTGGAACTCTCTTCAAGTTGATTTTTCAAAGTATGAATGGCCTGTTCTTGTTCTTCGCATAATTTTTGACAAGCATCATCTTTGTTGCGTAGTAGATCGCCACCTTATTCAACAGAGAACGTTTCTCTTGTGAAAGAGTTCGATTCTCATCGATAAAGTTTCCAACTCCAAATTAGTTTTAGTCAAAGAATAAGAGGCGAGATAAGTCATTACTTAATGAGTCTTGCTTTTGCGATAAATCAAAATTCTCTTTAGACAAGTTATTTATTTGATCAGTGCATAAGTATGAAGATTATCTAAGAGATTATCTTTGCTCCATCCAAGCATCTCTTTCAACTCGAACTTCTTCAACGATAGACTCCGTCCGATATATCTCCATTATTCGTTTTCGGTTTAATACTTGGAGGACGAGCAAGGGTTTGAGTTGTAAAAAAAAAAAAAAAAAAAAAAAAAGAAAAAAAGGGGGTGGCGAGAGCATACCTTTTAATTCTTCATTCTTCTTGCGAAGATTATCACGATCTAGTGAGATACTGAGAAATTTTTGATTTTCAAGGTGGAGATTATTGCACTTCACGAGCATAACTTGGAGATCATCCTTGACTTATTAATCTCTTGAACTAAAGATGCTTGCGAGATCCTATCAGGACCAAGATGCTTACTTAAAATCTCGAGACATTGGATTTGACAGGATCGGCGAAGTCTTTTTGGCATCATTCACGAGATCGAAAGGACCTTAAAGGCCACATCTATCCCCTCCAAATTTTCCGCAGTTAGAGGAATTTGTTCAAACAAAGAAGGCGAGTCGTCCTTTTGTCAAAGGAACCTCATGAGAAGAGGAGGTTTCGGGGAGAGAAGTGATTGGAGAAATAGCGGGGACATTGATAGCGGGGAGGAGGTATAAGATCGTTTGTAGTAGGACGGTTATAAGGAACTTGGTCTATGAGGAGTTGAGGTATAGAAATATTGTCGCTAGCAATGTTACCGAGAGGAAAGAGGCACAAAATTATCTTGCGAAGATTTCGCGGCGAGGAGACGAAGGCGTGAATGAAGGAAATGGAACGTCGGGGTAACGAGGTTTAGAGTAGCGAAACCTTTTGGGAGTATGACCAGTAGTTTTATCATCCTGCGAATGACAAATTAAATAAGAAACAGAGGCAACAATGCATTGTTAATAAAAACAAATGTTTCTTAAATACCTTGTCACTCGTAATTTGTCTTTTTGTAGCCATGGATTTTGCTCGCGAATAGGGCTTTGGTTGCGTGAGGATTCTTGTTGCGAAGTAGATTTCGGTGGCGAGCCCAAAGAAAGAAGAGGGTCCTTCACGGTAAATTTAGTTGGGTTGGTTCTTGCTAAACAACAATGGCGAGAAAGAGAACTACAAAGTTAATCATACCGGTGTGATTTCAACAAGAAAAGCTAATCTCAAATTTAATCAACCACAAAATCAACTTGAGATATGGCAAAATTAACAAACCTGGACGCCATGAGAGTAACAAACTGGTAGGGAATAGCTAAAGTGGTGAAGATGACGGTAAGAGACAACAATAGGCAAACACTTGCAGAACGATGAAGAAGAAGAATACTTGCAGACGATGAAGAAGATGAAAAGGAAAAGGAAAATTCTTCACAGGGGATGCTCCTATAAATAGATGAGAAAAAATGTTATGACCGGATAACATTAAATGCACCGGTAAAAGAGGTAAATATAGACACGTGTAAACTGGTCACTACTAAATCCAAGGAAACTCCGACGAAAGAACTTTAGTAGAATCCAAATATACAACGTATTTCCTAATAGGCGAGAAGAGATTGCGAAATTGATTATTTTTACGTAATTCATGAGGCAAGAAATGACACTTCGTATATATGTTACAAAGAAGCTTCGGAACTTCGCAAAAGAATAGAGGCAAGTACGTACTTTTCAAGTCGGTATTCTTCCGCTCGTTCCTTCATCAACAAAGATCAAAGATTACTACCACAACAGATTTTCCTTAAAGATCGCTCTTCAAGCAATATTCAAGGAAAAAGAGGCAAGATGTAGGATCATAATATCGCAAGCGTACAAGGCTCGCGGGATTAATAAACGACGGTGTCGCGAGGCGATCATGAGATAGCTGAAATAAACGACGCAATGAATAACGGCAAACAAAACAATTGGAAGACATGAAACCTGGCGAGGGTAAGAAGTGTCGCGAGAATGAATATTTGCGCATTTGCGACACTTCGCGGAGACATTCCAGAAAATAAAGGATAGCTTAGCTGTCGTCCACTACGTATTACCCTATATAAGTCAGTGAAATTGTGAGAGAGATCTTTTTGAGTTGTGAAGCAAGTCATTAGGAGAGAGAAAGTTTAGAGCGCTTTAGTTTTCCAAGTGTAATTTTATTGTCTTGTGTAAACACTTCATGGAATCAATTAATAAATATTCTTGGTCACACATCTTTTAATGGATTAGTCAAGCAAAACCGAGTAAAGGGGTGTAGTTGCGGAAATCCCACACTACACCCCTTACTCAGTTTTGCTTGACTAATCCATTAAAAGATGTGTGACCAAGAATATTTATTAATTGATTCCATGAAGTGTTTACACAAGACAATAAAATTACACTTGGAAAACTAAAGCGCTCTTAAACTTTCTCACTCCTAATGACTTGCTTCACAACTCAAAAATATCTCTCCCCTTACGATTCACTCAGCCACTTTATATAGGGTAATACGTATTGGACGGATAGCAAAGCTATCCTTTTACCGGGATGTCTCGCGGAAAGTGTACTGGAAATGCGCAAATATTCATTCTCGCGACACTCTTACCCTCGCCGTGTTTCATGTCTTCCAATTGTTTTGTTTGCCGTTATTCATCAATGCTGCTTATTTTAGCTATTATCTGATCGCCTCGCGACACCGTCGTTTATTAATCCCGCGAGCCTGTACGTTGCGATATTATGATCCTATCTTGCCTGCTTTTTCCTTGAATATTGCTTGAAGAGCGATCTTTTAAGGAAAAATCATTGTGGTAGTAATCTTTGATCTTGCTGATGAAGGAACGTTTTAAGAATAATTCTGACTTGAAAAGCACTATCAGTCTTCTATTCTTTTAAGTCTGCTTTGTAAATATATATACTAAGTGTCATTTCTTGCCTCATAATTATTTAAAATAATCAATTTCGCACTTCTTCTCGCTATTAGGAAATACTGTTTATTTGGATTCTACTAAAGTTCTGGCCGCTCTTTGATTTAGTAGTGACCGCTTACATCATTTGCTCATATTTAATTTCTTTTACCGGTGCATTTAATGTTATCCGTCATACATTTTTTCATCTATTTATAGGAGCATCTCAGAAGAATTTTCCTTTTCCTTTTCAATCTTCTTCAATCGAATCTCTAAGTGTTCTTCTTCAACTGCGTTACCGCGAAGCTGTTGACTGTGTTGCTCTTACCTGTCATCTTCACTACACTTGATTCCACAGTTGTTACTCTCATGGCGTCCGATCTGACTAGTGCCATATGCAGTTGTTGTGGTCGATTAAGTTTGAGATTAGCTTTCTTCTGTTGAAATCGCACTGTTATGATTAACTGCAGTTCTCTTTCTGCCATTACCGTTCAGCGAGCAAGAACGAACTAGGATCTAAAGTGCCAGTGGCCCTCTTCTTTCTTTGGGCTGCAGCCATGCTACGCTGCAACGAAATCCCTCGCGCAACAAGATCTGAGACGCAGAATCCAGTGGCTACAAAGCGTCTGCCGTGACAAGATATTTAAGCATTTGTTTTTATTAACAATGCGTTGTTACTTGCTATTTAATTTGTCGTTGCGAGATGATAATAACGTCGCTTCTCAAGACTTCGCTACAAGCATGTTACCCCGGCCGTTCCATTTCCTGCATTCACGCTGCTCTCTGTTGCGAAAATCTTGTGCCTACTGTGCCTCTGACGCAGCAGTGCTGGCGACAATATTTCTATGCCTCTGACTCCTCATAGACAGGATTCCCTCATGCTGTCTACTACAAACTATCTTATACCTCCTCACCTGCTATCAATGTCACTGCTATCTCTCAATCACTCTCTCTGACCTCTTCTTCATGGTTCCTTTGACAAAGGGCGACTTCGTCTTCTTTGTTTGAACAAATTCACTCCTAGCTGAAAGCGGAGAAGTAGTAATGATCGGAGTCGCTGCATCGTCGTGATGATGCCAAGACACCTATCGATCTGTCAAGTCAATACTGCAGCGAATGACTTATCTTGATCTCGATGAATCTCATAGCATCATCATGATTCAGAGGATTAATAAGGCGAAGGATGATCTCCGGAGTTATGAGCGTGAACTGCAGTAATCTCCGCACTGAAAATCAAGGATTTCTCGATATCTCACTAGATCGTGATAATCTTCGCCAAGAAGAATGAAGAATTAAAAGGCATGCTCTCACCCCTCTTTTTTTTTTTTTTTTTTTTTTTTACAACTCAAACCCTTGCTCGTCTCCAGTATTAAAACGTGAACGAATAATGGAGATATATCGACGGAGTCTATCGTTGAAAAGTTCGGAGTTGAAAGAGATGCTTGGATTGAGCGATATAATCTCTTAGATAATCTTCATACATACTGCAGCTGATCAAATAAATAACTGTCTAAAGAGAATTTTGATTTATCAAAAGCAAGACTCATTAAGTAATGACTTATCTCGCCTCTCTTATTCTTTGACTAAAACTAATTTGGAGTTGAAAACTTTATCGAGATGAAAATCGAACTCTTTCTCTGAGAAACGTTCTTGTTGAATAAGGTGGCGATCTACTGCAAGAATATGATGCTTGTCAAAAATTATATGCGAAGAACAAGAACAGGCCATTCATACTTTGAAAATCAACACTGAAGAATGAGTTCACCGGGAGATAAACTTATTCAAGTGCAGAATAACTTTGAGTGTAAAATACTTCCGGTGAACAATGCACCAAATTAGAAAACTAACTCTACTCTCGCCACCGAAAATTCCATACTTGTTTCTAAATTAAAAAAATTGCGATCCCAGATTGAAAGGTTTGATTGGAGACTCATTTGATGATGCCATGGACCGTCTGGGAATAACCGCGGCTTTAATTCAACAACTTACTCTTTAAGAAGGTAGTAAAATTATTTATTTACCTTAATTCATTTATTTCACAAATCTTTAATTACGGAGAAAGTTCCAAAGACATTTGTAAGGATCTCTTTTAATCTTTTTCTTGAGCTTATTTATTATGCGGAGAAGAAGCTTAATGTCGTTCACTCTCAAAATCGGATTATTCCAAAATTCGCAAAAATGGATTACTCGTTTCCTTCTCGCTGGGTCTCGCGATGCGTGCGACGTAGATTTGATTACATGTCCGACAAAGACATAGATAGTAAAACTTAAGTCAAAGGCGGCTCACACAATTAGTCAAAGTCAAGTCCTCGTGAATGAGATTTTCTTGTCTAAGTCTCTTGATCCTATACATGTTGATCCTTTAGAAGTAAGTGACGATGAAGTCCAATTCTCCCGATAGTGATTATGACTATGAAACGGCTAAGATCTCCTAGTAAGGAAGTTGTCGATGAAGATCCTAATAGAAAAATTTCGATGAAAGCCGACAAAGATCATGTAGAACAAAGGTGATGAAAACATTTCTCAAGAAAATCCACCTTGGTGGCGGATGTGAAGGCGATGGGCGAGAAAGGAGTCTCAGCCACCCTGATTGATAATGTCATCACGTGAGTTAAGTTCTCTTTATTCAAAATTCCTTTTGACCCATGAATGACTGTCCTTGGATTGAGTAATTTCCCATATTTCTTCCTTTCTTAGTTAAGACCACCTTGCGACATGTTCGCTCATTGAAATTTTTATTAAGTAAATCCATCCCGTCGTGATTTGATTAATTTCTTACTGTTGTGACAAAGTCTGGAGCCTTTTACATTTTCATGAGAGGCCCATTGACCTTGCCTTATCATTTTGTTGTGGTCTTCCAAGTAAGGCCTTCCTAATTAAGGTCTTGCCACCACCTTTGTTGCGACAAAATCGCGGGACGTCTTTACACTTGCATGTAAAACCCGTTGATCTTGTCTTATCAATTTTGAAGTATTTTTGCCTCTGTAGATATTTTAATTGCGACAATATGATGAGGCCTAAATATCCTTGCGAATATGAAGCCCCATGACATTGCTCGTCGTGACGAATCGCGGGCGTGCAGCCACCCTACGTGTAAAGACCCATTGATCTCGCCTTGCCACCGGCGTTAGTATTATTGCCTCCAGGATCATTGCACAAATATGACAAGCCTGAATTTCCTTACGAAAACATGACCTCATGACATTTGCGTCTGCTTTTGACACTTCCTAATGGATAGTGTCGCCCTTATCTTCTCCTGGTTGCCCCTTCAAGGAGGCGAAACATCGGCCATACAAGACCAGCTCCTCCCGTCGGTCTTAACAACAACCAGTTGTTTTCGCGAAATTCTTTATCCCTTATACCTATAGGGTTTATGGTTACGAGATGCACCCTAAGTGGGAGTTTTCTTGGCGAGTGCAACATATGCCAAGACTTGCCAAGAATGGCCGAGGTAGGTTCATCCATCCCGAGGCACTACGGCTGACCCGTGTACCTCGCGCCTTGAGCATACACTGACTCCTTGGAAGAGACCCTGGGTCGCGGCCCAACCAGGTATAACCTTATATATATAGTTGGGAATCCAATTGCCTCTTCAGGATAGGCTTTCATGGGCCCCAAATTTTCATGACTCGGGCTTCGGGGAGCGGTGTAACCTTCCCCGAGCCATGTCGAGAATCCCCTTATATGACGCACTTTAGGTCTTACATTTGCCTCTTACGAAATGTTTCGCGAACTAGGGTGTCGCCATAAAAGGTTCGTCCCATTCATTCATTCTTTTATTCAATCATTCTCATCATTTGCTATTTTGCTTATGAGATATTCGCCGATTCATTCATTTAATCATTCATTATCTCTTTATTTGTTTTGTTAAGCCATTCATGACTTTTGTTATTCTTTGTCACGAGATCTTGGATTTTCTTCGCATTTTATTGAATGTCATAAATATTTTGCGAAAAAGTACTTCATCTTGATTCATTTTCCTCCCATTTTACGGGTAATACTTCTTTAGATATAATCTATTCCATGGTCTATCGATTTTGTCCCACATCTTTTTCCCAGGATCCATCAATCTATATGCCTGTACCGACTACCTCTTTGATGATATAAGGTCCATCCCATTTTCTGCCAACTTGCCTCCACTTTGGCGTTGATATGTGGGGTTTCCTGACTTCCATCTCTGGTTGGAACTCATGTTTTGGCATACATTGTTATATTCTCTAGCTTGATCTTTGTTTCGATAATTCTCCATGTATACCTTTCGTTTTCTTTAATTCATCGACTTGATTAGGAATGTTACTGTATTGAATTTTCTCCCAAACTCTTTTTGGTTGTGAATCGACCTCGTTGGGAGTAATGCTTCAACTAAGTTAAGCAAAAGGGGACATTCCTGTGGCTTTCTTCTAGTTGTATTATAAGCCCATCTACCGCATTGGGTACTTGTTCCCACCTCATCCCCTATTGTGTCCTTCCAACTTTTTCTTCATTATATCGGCAATTGTTTTGTTTGTTGCCTCCGCTGGCTATTAGCTTGTGGATATAATGGAGTTGATTTTCACATTCATCTGAAATGCATTAAGCAAAGAACTCTATATTTCGTCTCTTCAACCGCTCCCATTATCGTATACCACCAGTGATCCTTCACCAAGATATAATATTTTCAAATACGGTAAAATATCCTTATCACAATGTGCTGGACCGCTTTCACTCCTCTGCCGACATTTTGTGAAATAGTCCAAGTATAATTAAGTACCTTCTTTGTCCGTTCATGAAAATGGTCCCACAATATCTAAACCCCATTTTCCAAAGGCCACACACTTCGAAGAATTTAACGGTGCTCCAGTGCATGTATCTTTCCCATGTCTCTGACAATCTTCGCAGCGGCCCGGCTCTCGCGTCCTCATGCATATATGGCCAATAATATCCTTGCGTCTTTGCCTTATATGCCAAAGATCTCCCGCCGTATATGATTTCAAGATCCCCACTATCATCTTCAATATGGTTTCTCCCTTCTTTCCTTGTTAGACATCGAAGCGAAGGCCCCTCAAAAGATGCTTCGATAAACACGCCATCTCGTAATTCTAATTTGTTGCCTCGACTCTTAACTTGTGTGCTTCCAATCTATTTCTTGGTACCTTCCTTTCATTAAGTACGCATGAAGTTCACTCTCCGTTTTCCTCAAGGAGAGTGTGCATTTCATATCTACCACCATCATTATATCGCGCTTTGTCCTTCCTCTTTATTAATTGATGGCGCCGGTAGCGTACGTATTTTGATATTCTCGTGTCTTCGATTACGTGCATCATGCTTGATATAGGCAAGCGTGCTGCGAGTCTATTATCTCTCCTTGATATGTGCACCATTTTTTATTTTTCTAGATCCACGCCGACAACACCGGCTTCGTATTTCGTGAGGGATGATCATTTGTAGCACACTTTCTCCGTTATCCGACTAATTGCCAATCGTAGTCTTTGTAATCCTCACATTCTCGGTTGGTTATTGCAAATCGTAGAGCATATATTATAAACTTTCAGTTTCACATTATTGGTAGACTCAAGTTCAATCTAAGCAAAAGCTAATTGTGCCTTCAATCACAATGAAATCTACATTCCTCTTACCTTCTCATTTGATGATCCATCCACTAATATTTCCCACCTCGATTCTCAAGTCTTTGGATTCCCATGCTCTTCTTTCTCTACATCCATCATTTAATCCACCTTCATCTTCCTCCAAAGGAAATTTCACATGTAAAAGTCCACGACAACCGTGACTTGGTTGAAGATAATATTTCATATTTGAGTTTGCAATGGTTTATTTGAGCATTCCGTCTTTCGACTCTTCCCGATCTTTTTGAATTTTTCATTATCTTCGATTGGTACCTTTGTTACCACCCCACGTAACATTAAATATATAAGTTTAAAGTTTAACGCTCAGATTAGTTTTTCAATCTTCGAATAATTTCTTACACAGCAAAGTTTTCACGATATAATAGATTGGTTTTTCTACTCACTGCGTCATGCGCCATATACAGAAACTTAAGGCATGCGATGTTGTCGCGAGTATATTAATAATTCTCTCCACAGTTACTCGCATAATGGATGGATATATCCATTAAATGTTCTTTCATCCCTTGTAAAAAGCCTTTCACATTCGTCTAGTCCACTTATTTCCGATCCTTTTGAAGTAGAAAAAGTGTTCTAATATGACAATGTTTGATTTAGGGTTGGGGTGCATTTGCATTTAGAGTTTTAGTCTTTTATTTCCGAAAAAAAAAAAAAAAAAAAAAATCAAAACTTTTGCAAATAAAAACCTCCAACTTTTAGAAATTTAGAGTCACTAGCATGCTTCTAGTTATGTTTACATAGAGTCGGCCGAAATAGAAATTGGAAGTACTAGGAAAACGCAATCGGGTTTCTTAGTTGATTAGAGCGTTAAAGTTGGATTTAACCATCCGGGCGAATTAGGTGTTGTTTTAGATATTCGGTTAGTAGAATTGTGATCACCCATAGTGGAGACTACCCATTTTACATCAAGTGAGGCACCAACCTTCAATTTTTTGCAACTTTCTAGAAAAGGCATGTTAGAGTGTGTCCGTACGTCAATTAGGGTAGGAATGGTGAGCTACCCAACTTCGCACCAATTTCAGCACTACTTTTGATCTCTTGAGTGCTAGTTTTGTCAATCATGAGGGTGACGTTTAAAAGAAAACTCCTTCTAAATATCGATTTGCAGTTAGCATCACTCTCTCTCTCAATCAACAAGACCCATAGAAACACATCATCATCAAGAAACGGAGCGTCATCAGAATATTGGAAGAAAAGTTGATATAGTCCAAGGTTTACAAGCAACAAAGAAAAGAAAAGAAAATAGGATGAGAAGTAATGAAGTTTGTGAAAAAGACCGAAGAGTGAAGACGTTTCTATGGTTTCTATGAGAGAGTGATATTAATTGCCGATCGGGGTGAAAAGGTAAGTGAGTACTCCCATCCTTGCTAATGGTTGATTTCCTTCCTTAGAGATCATCGAGAAAAAGATTCTTTTTGTCCACACTTACGTGGAGTCTCCAGAAATTATTTCGGAAGGTTATCCTTCTTACCTACAACGTGTACGGGACTTCTCTCTTTAATGCCTGCGCACATGAGAGACTAAAAAAAGCGATCTTTTTTGAGTGCAATTATCATAAAACCCTAATGGTGAGGCGAAGTCGAGGCTTATGATCACAATCGAACCCGAATTCTTTCATATGGTATGGTTACTTCTCATTTCATACACTTAAGGATGAGAATGCGTTCTTTGGTAGTTCTAACTTCTGTTACTAGCATGCGAAACTCTATATACTCATAGCTTTTTGGAGGCTTGAGACTTTTTACACTACGAAGTTGGAGAAGGTTTTGTGGGTACCTCTGGTAAACCCTCACGAGACTACAGCTCGTCCACTAGGGGCGCTAGGGGTTTAAAGGCTTAGTGCATACGCTAAATGCATTAGAGATTTTTTTGACGGGAGTATAATTAGGATTTCTTCATTGTTTCATGAGGACAAGTAAAATTCGGGTTTGTTGGGGTATTTGATGAGTGCCAAATATTGCATATTTCTACATCTATTTATTGGCATTTAACTCATCTTTTGTGCTCAAGAATCAGATATTATCCCAGATTCTGTGTTTTTCTTTGTTTTCAAGAATAAATATTTGTATTAATTAATTTTGTGTTTTTAGGTAATAAATAAAGTTCGGAGAAATGCGAGAGCCAAAAGCCCAGTTGGAGACAAGCATCTATGGGCAGCCAAAGCCCGCGCGCCAATTAGTTACAACCCAACAAGGAAGACATGGGCTAGAGCTACCATGACCCGGATCGAAGACCCGCTCATCCGAGCCGTTAAGATCTTCACTCATCCACATCATACGTTCGCTCCGACCTCCTCATCGACTCTTGATGCCTCGCTCAACACCAAAACACCCCGAGTACTTCCTCGGCCGTTCGAGGATCTTCTCATTGCATCCAACGCTTCATTCTCATCATTTCCCCTCGTCCGTGTTACACACATGGCACCAACACCTATACCCTATTCGAGCAAACCCATTCTCTCTTCCTCTCTCTTTCTTTCCTCTCTCTTCTTCCCCCATACCCGCAAAACATTCTCTACCTTCTCTTCCCATGCCCGATGCAGAGTCATCCCTCACCATCACCACCTCCACCGACACGGGCGCCAACAACTCTACCAAGAACTCCTCCTCCATCCTAGTTCTGTCTTTCTCACTCTTTAGCTTCTTCTCTAGAAGCTACGTAGGGTTGAGTTAGGTTAGGGTTAGGGTTTCGCCGGTGAAACAATCAGAGTATGGAGTTCTCGAAAGCACAAGACAGAAGAGACCAATGATTCGGAGGCGATGGGTGAAGCATGGGTTTGTGTTTAATTTGTTTTTGAAAGTGAATTTAGGGTTTTAGTCATTGCATGTATAAATAGAATGTAACCATGGATGTTAGAGCTGATGCACTGCTTGAGCACCACTTTAGACTTTGTTATTTGTGTTGTATTTGTTAATTATGTTTTAATTCAAATTACCGGGGGTATTGATGAAACCCCGATTTTCATGTTAAACATGTTTAGCTTAGGTTTTGTTCTTGTTGTGTATAATATGCTAGGATTAGTAGTTAATTGAGGATCGACCCGTATTTGCTCAGTGCTGCTTGTAGACACCGTGCACTTGCGGTTATAACATGTAGGCATCAATATAAACATCTTTCCAGGCCTACCAAGTTTTTGGCGCCGCTGCCGGGGACTTGGCGTGTGCCCTGTTGATCCATTGCTGTCTTTACTGAGTTTCATTTCACCTTGTACATACTCACTTTACATTTTTGCTTTTAGTCCTGTTCTAGTATAACTTAGTTTAATACTTGCATATCTTAGTTAATATCATGTTTGCTATTTGCCATCTCACCCTGTGATTCCCTGTTAGCTATTTTTCTTTTGCTCTTGTTAGCCCATTATCTCTTATCTTGTAGCTCTGCATCTGTAACTTAGCTGCAATATTCACTAGCCCTATAATCTTGTAGCTCAGCTGGAGTTTTGTCATTAGTTTACAAGGAGACTAAGCAGCCCTGTATCTTAGTGTCACTTGTAATTCTTGTCCCTTGTCAGTCCAAATTACTCTCAAGCTTGTGCTGGTGTCAACCTTGATCTTTTTGCTGTAACATACATACTCCTGGGAACTAAACTCTCTCTTGAGTAAGCAGGTACCTGTGTGCTGCTGTGCTGCTGTGCAAGCCAACCCAAGGAAGACAAGAAAAGGCGCGAGAACCCGAGTTCACAAAGCCTCGAGCAAACCGCAATTCAGGTAAGTGGCTCCATGATAAGTGAATACACCAGTTAGCTGAGTATACCATGTTGTGTGCATGAGCTGTGATATCTTAACCTTGTTAAGGCCTGTGCTATACCCCTTTGAGCTATCTGCCCTGAGCTATAACTGAGATACCCTGCTTTGCATAATAGGCTAGACACCTTGCTGCATATTACTCCATCTCTGGGATTCTTGACCATACTGTGACACTTGAGTGAATCTGTGATAACTGAGCACAACACTGATTGCATGATAACTTAGTTACCTTGCATAACCAATCACCCCTGAGTCGATTGTATGCTCTGAGCTTAGTTACCATCACTACGAGCTCCACCTCAAGTCGTTGAGCCAAACCTCGTAGGCTAACCCGTGATTAATGCTAAATCATCTTCACTTGCTGAGCAATTAGCTACCCTGCTCCCTTGCTAGCCCCTGAAGCTGCAAGTTTGAGTTTGTGCATACTCTAGTTTATCAGCCTGTGCAACCTTGTCTGAGATTATTAGATCCATGTGTATTCCTCTCAAACCCTGAATTGCTGAGAGTTGAATGTATGCTTGCTGTGACATTTTCTCTTGATAATTAAGCCATCTAATATCAACCAAGCCAGTTGACACACCCTGAAACTAGCCTGTGAAAACCAATTGACCTGTTAACATCATCTGTTGCATCTGTGCATTTCAAGAGTAGCTGAACTGTGTGCTGAGCTTGCTTAAGATGGGTAAATATGTATCATGAAAATCCCCTGAGTTACATATTGCATTGTATCCTGTGCTGAACTATGATGAATGTATCATGTTAGCTCAAAAGGATACCTTGTGCCGAGCTTAACCCTGGCCTGCACAACCTGTGCTGCTATGTTCACATAAATCTTGTTGCTGCTCTGTGCTGTGCTATCTGTGCTTGAAATTGCTGGTAGAAATTATTCTTGTGAGCCTTCACTCAGACCTGTGTGTGCTCATTTGCCAATTTGTGAGCACAGCCTGTGCATAAGCTGCTCAGTTTTCCTTGTGTTATCCTTGCTCTAGGCAACTCAATTTGTGCTTAAACCCTGCACAAAAACTTGGCCTATGCACACAGCTGAAACCCATAAACACTGGGCTGAACATATTCCAGAACCCAGTTACACTCACAACTGAAGCCCAACCACTGGGCTTTGCATTCTGCCAACCTTCAGCCCACATAAGTTCAGCTGCTGGGCTTAAACAAAACTAAGCCCACATCATCTGGGCTGAAATACACCTATTCAGCTGGGCTTAGCAACATCACAAAGAAACCTTTTGGGCTTACACTTAGAATCAGGTGTCATTTTCTTTTGTGGGTTGTATCTCTCTGGGCTGTGAACAAACTTGTTCACATGCATGAGCTATTTGCACAAACCAAAACACACTTAAACCAAAACCTAAATAAACCAAATCCTACATAAACCAAAACCCATTGAAACCAAAACTAAGCCCACAACAGCTGGGCCTTGCATAACCTTTGGGCTGTGCATTTACATCACTTGGGCTTAGCTTCCCGCTTTTGGAGACTTCATTGGTTAACATGCTTGATGTGTGCTAGGCTATTTGAGTTGCTAGACCATGTCAGGATTTTGGTCTGCATCTGGGGATGGAAACAAATCCATTAGAGAGCTTGCTTACGGGCATGCTTCACAATATGAACTCCCCACATACCATAATGATTTTAGGGAATATTATGAGCCTTCTCGGGCACACGACTCCACATACCCTAATCATTATGAGCACATGTATCATCCACCACATGTTGAAAATGAACACTTTTCTCATACCCGGTCATCACTTCTCGATCAATTAGAAGCTCAAGTATCTGCTTTAGAAAGGCAATTGCATGAGCAATCTGTCGAATCTAATCCCCCTAAGCAATATTAAATGTATGCTTGTACCTTATGTGGTAGCTTAGACCACCCTGCTAAGAACTGCTACATTTTGCATGAGTTTAGGCAGTCTAGGGAAAGTCATGACAACCATACACACATGCATCATCCATCACCATGGGAAGTTGAACAATGTTATACTCCCCCAACTCCTTGTATGCAATCACTAATGGAAGAGCTCATAGAGCAAAACAATGATATACTTGGATGGAAAGCATTGCACGAGCATCCCTTCTCTAGTGAACCTTTTGCACAATCATACACTGAATATGAACCTAATCTAGAGGTAGATGAGTGCACTGGAAATGCTCAAATTTTGAATGGGGAGATAAATTTTTGTTATGATGATGATGATGATGAATATGATATGTTAGAAGAACATGCAGAAAATATGATGGAATCTTTTGGTTCAGAGACGTTAGGCGTCTCTTCTGTGAACCCTATGAACGATACTTCTTCTAACATTCATATATGTGATGTTAATTCTGAGCTTGGGTTTGTAAAATTCTTCAGTGAATGTGAGCATGCTACACAACTTGTTTGTGATTTAGGAAAAGATGAATCTTCTGTTGACACTAATGTTCTTTTGGATCATGATATTATTGTTGTGTCTGATTCCCTGCCCATATCACAATATGTTGCCTGCTCTGATGATTATGACATGGAGATTGATGAATTGTTCTATGCAGGTGAACATGATTTACCCTCTCCTGACTTTAGGAAAATGTGTGATGGTACAAATGATCTTATACATGAAAACAACTTAGATGTACCTAATCTCTCTCCTGAGTCACAAATTGAAGGTCCTCCACCAAACCTAGGTGTAGTTTGTCACAAAAATCTTAAACCAACTTTTCTGAGAGTTCCCAATTTAGGCCTAGAACTTTGTGCCTCCCAAGTCCTCTTGGACTATTTTGCATCAAAATATAACACTTTTAAGGAACCACAGTTGGAATATGTATGTCTGCCTGTTCTTAACAAAACTCATTTTGAGTTAGACCTTTTGCATGATGTACCTTTAAAATTGCAAGATTTTGTGCTCACAAACACACCCGTTGCCAAGTTTAGGTTTGGGGAAACTCATTCACATATGCGGCCTTACTTGCACTCTCATTTTATATCTGTGTAAGGTCTGTTGATGTTTGTATATATTTTCTATTGGGTTGATCCTCAACTCTTTAGACTCGTTGGTATATGGTGAATTTTTGTATATAATCCAAGTAGGACTTGTTAAATTTTTCTTTTCTTGAATCGGTTGAGTCTTCTTGTGCATATATTGTGCTAATCCGATATGATCTCCGCTGAGAATGTTGGATTCTAGCCTTGATTAATGAAGCTCCAACCTTGCTCCCACCGATATCCGGTAATCTCTTCCCTTTTCTCTTATCAGCATAGTTCTCATGGTATGTGACTGTTTAAATTTAGATTATATGTTGACACATTGAGGACAATGTTTGATTTAGGTTTGGGGGTGCATTTGCATTTAGAGTTTTTAGTCTTTTATTTCCAAAAAAAAAAAAAAAAAAAAATTCAAAACTCTTTGTAAATACTTGCATAAAAACCTCCAACTTTTAGAGATCTTAGAGTCACTAGCATGCTTCTAGCTATGTTTACATAGAGAGTCTGACCGAAATAACAGAACTTGGAAGTACTCGGAGAACACAATCGGGTTTCTTAGTTGATTAGAGCGTTAAAGTTGGATTTAACCATACCGGAGGGCGAATTAGGTGTTGTATAGATATTCGGTAGTAGAATTGTGATCACCCATAGTGGAGACTACCCATTTTTACATCAAGCGAGGCACCGACCTTCAATTTTTGCAACTTTCTAGAAAAGCTGTTAGAGTGTGTGTCACCGTACGTCAATTCCGGGTAGGAATGGTGAGCTACCCAACTTCGCACCACTTTCAGCACTACTTTTGATCTCTTGAGTGCTAGTTTTTGTCAATCATGAGGGTGACGTCTAAAGATGAAAACTCCTTCTAAATATCGATTTGCAGTTAGCATCACTCTCTCTCTCAATCAACAGACCCATAGAAACACATCATCGTCAACAAACGGAGCATCATCAGAATATTGAAAGAAAAGTTGAGATAGTCCAAGGTTTACAAGCAACAAAGAAAAGAAAAGAAAATAGGATGAGAATTAATGAAGTTTGTGAAAAATTGAGTTTTATTGTAAAAAAAAAAAAAAAAAAAAAAAAAATTCAAGTTTTTGTAAAGTTCAAAAGTTCATCATCAACAGTTGAAGACCGAAGATTGAAGACATTTCTATGGTTCTTATGAGAGAGTGATATTAATTGCCGATCGGGTGAAAAGGTAAGTGAGTACTCCCACCCCTTGCTAATGGTTGATTTCCTTTCTTAGAGATCATCGAAAAAGATTCTTTTATCCACACCTCCGTGGAATCTCCGAAATTATTTCGGAAGGTTATCCTTCTTACCTACAACGTGTGCAGGATTTCTCTCTTTATTCCTACCTGCACACATGAGAGACTAAAAAGCGATCTTTTTGAGTGCAATTATCATAAAACCCTAATGGTGAGGCAGAAGTCGAGGCTTATGATCACAATCGAATCCGAATTCTTTCATATGGTATGGTTACTTCTCGCTCAGCACTTAAGGATGAGAATGCGTTCTTTGGTAGTTCTAACTTCTTGTTACTAGCATGCGAAACTCTATATACTCATAGCTTCTTGGATGCTTGAGACTCTTTACACTACGAAGTTGGAGAAGGTTTTGTGGGTACACCTCTGGTAAACCCTCACGAGACTACAACTCGTCCACTAGGGACACCTAGGGGTTTAAAGGCTTAGTGCATACGCTAAATGCATTCGAGAGACTCGCGACGAGGGTATAGTTAGGATTTCTTCGTTTCTGTTTCACTTGAGGACAAGTAAAATTCGAGGTTTGGGGGTATTTGATGAGTGCCAAATAGTGCATATTTATACACCTTTTTATTGGCATTTTACTCATCTTTTGCGCTTAGAAATCGGATATTATCCCGTATTCTAGTGTTTTCTTTGTTTTCAAGAATAAATATTTGTATTAATTAATTTTGTGTTTTTAGGTAATAAATAAAGCTCGGAGAAATTGAGGAGCCAAAAGAGCGAAGAATTGGAGTCGAGCATCTATGGAGCAGATAGCCAAAGCCCGCGCGCGAATCAGTTGCAACCCAACAAGGAAGACATGGGCTAGAGCTACCCATGACCCGGATCCGAACCCGCTCATCCCGAGCCGTTAAGATCTTCACTCGCCACATCCTACGCTCGCTCCGACTTCCTCATCATATCTTGATGCGCTCGCTCAACACCAAAACACTCCGAGTCTCTCTCAGCCGTTCAGATCTCGTCTCGCTGCATCCAACGCTCGCTGAGGCCTTCTCATCATGCCTTCGCTGTCCCTGCCTCACACCACAGCACCCAACACCCTATACCCTATTCGACAAACCCATTCCTCTCTTCTTCTTCTCTTTCTTCTCTTCTCTTCTTCCCCCATACCTCTGCAAAACCCATTCTCTACCTTCTCTTCCCATTCCTGATGCAGAGTCATCACCCCCGCCATCACCACCTCCACTGACACCAGCGCCAACAACTCTACCAGCAACTCCTCCTCCATGCCCTAGTTCTGTCTTTCTCAGCCTTTAGCTTCTCTAACCCTAGAAGCTAGGGTTGAGGCAGTTGGAACTAGGGTTTTTCCACAACAACCAAAGCAGAGCCGCACAAGCAGAGAAGGGATGATTCAGAGAGTATGGGTGAGAGATTTTTGTTTAATTTCTATTTTTAAAGAATTAGGGTTTTGGGGAATTCTGTGCATGTATAAATAGAAGAGGTAGAAGATATTTTTGGTCATGCTCAGGCTAGCGAGCACCACTTTAGTTCAATTTGTGGTTTAATTATCTTTTTAATTATGTGTTAATTTAATTTCTCAGGGTGTTTGATGAAACCCCTGATTTTCATGTGAAGCATGTCTGCCTTGGTATGATTCTTGCTGTGTATATTATGATTAGGGTTAGTAATTGACTAGTGAGTTTATAAGCATGTGATGAGTGGTACTGTAAGAAGACCACTCATACTAGGGGTGAATTAGCACACTTAGTTAACAAACATCCACTGTAGACCTTCATAGGAAGGCACAAGATCATAGCCAAAGATATATGGCCTGAGCATGAGATTGGAGGAGGAATCTTCACCCTGATACTTTCCAATTTGTTACAATTTAAATGTTACCTTAGTTTAGTGTCACATTTCAACCTAGTCGCATCGACAAACCTCAATTTATGTTACACACTTCTTAGAATTCAGTAAGTAAGCCTAGAAATCAACTATAGCACCACAAGTCCTTGTGGGATCGACCCGTATTTGCTCAGTGCTGCTTGTAGACACCGTGCACTTGCGGTTATAACATGTAGGCATCAATATAAACATCTTTCCAGGCCTACCATAGCTCGCGAGAAGGTTTCCAAGTAGGATGGCCCTTATCATTTAGAGGGTATTTTCTATCACAAGATTATGAAATCTATCCACCAGTGTTTAACCAAAAATAGTTTCTGCTTCAGCTACTGCGTTAGCGATGTCACAACATTGTGGGAATCGAGGAGAAAAGCAGTATCACTGCATGAGGGCGTCAGGAAGAGTGGAAATCTTTTATTAAACGAAGCTAGAGAAGAAATTGAGAAATGAAATTTCTTGAATTAAGATCGAAAGTCTTTGTGTTGATAACGAAAAACGTTGAGTTGAAAAGGGTTGATTAGAGAAGGGTTCTGTTGAGTTAAAACATGAGAAAGCTGCCCAGCAAGATTGGATGGAAGATATGGAGGTGATACGAGTGAGCCAGGGAGATGATAGTAGCAAGAGTAGATCATGATTAGGGGAATGGGTCATGTTGAGCAGTGAAGAGATTGAGTTAGGTTTTGTTGTATCTTTGTGAGCGATTGAGGTTGTTTGAAACTTTCTGAGAGACAAAGATGGGTTTGTTGGGATTAGAGAATCAATTGCAGCTCAGAGTTTGGGGGATCAGTCTTTGGCTGAGGCCAAGTGATCTTTGTTGAGTGAATTGAGAAAATTGAATCTTGAAGTGGTGACCTATATTAATTACCCAAGCGGGAAAGGAGTTCTTGCTGCCCAGTGTAGCATTGATGTAAATATTACAGTGGAAAATTATTCTTGGTTGCCGGATTAATGGAAGATCACATTGATTATCAGTGAGATGGAGTTATGATTCCCATTGATCTACGTATCTGAAGTGGAGGCATGCATGAGTGTCATGGAAGAAGCGAGGTTGTGGCAGTACAAGTGATTATTGTCTTTATTCTGGTCATGCATTTGATATGAGGCTGTGACAGATGATAATGTAAAATTTCGTCTCCCGGTTAATTTATGCATGGTGGTGATATAATGACTTGTTATCGTGGAAGTGAGAATGGAGTGAACTTGGATTACGGAGGCTCCTGCTGGTTGTGCATTAGAGTTTTCTGATGCAGAATCAGCAGGATTCATATTTAGCTGGAGAGATAGTACTGGCAGTTTGCATTTCAATTTTGTTTCATATAGGGCCAAAGTGCAGCTTCGGATATTGCGATTAAGAATTTGGTGGAGAGAATGGTTTTAGTAGTATTGACACTTTTAGTTAGGCTAAGTGGATTCTGTAATGAAATTTGTTGGTGGATAAAATAATTTGCAATGATGTATTGGCGGGGCAGTCTTTCACCACAGGTCTGATTCTCAAAGAATGATGCGATGATGGTATTGGATCTAGAGGTTTTGCACTAATGGTTTGTGATGGCTGAAGTGGCGGCTAGATGGAATGCAGGCTGCAGATCATGGTTTCAGTACGGAGGAAGGGCATCTGGCTGGATTCTGGTGAAGTGCAATGATAGTGCGGCTTGATTCGGAGACCGGTCACAAGCCGAGCCCTGGCCCGTCAGTGCATTGGTGATTCAGATAGCTCATGACTACAAGTCAGTTGGCCAGGGATTGACTCATTGACTCCACCTCCCTTTGACT
>JAJJWW010017240.1:0-142591 GCA_023531295.1 Papaver armeniacum
ATGGTTGGAAACCTAGTTTAAATCACCTTTAAGTTATGGTACATTCGGTTTGAGGTGAGGGCTTACATTCCAAAAGAATGAAAATTGGATTTGGAAACTATTATTGGTTCATTGGTTTTCCTAAATGATCCAAATGGTATAATTCAGCGTTCTAGCTAGTAGTATGGGACTTATTGAAACCGAAAATATAAATTCGTTAATGATGGCATAATCGGTGGGAGTACGTGAATATATTTGTTCAAGAAATCATGATAATGATCCTTTATTTAAGATTTCTCACGAGATATTGTGAATCTTCTCATTATCGAAATTTTAGATAATGAAAGACCACAAATTGCGACCCAATACTCCATAATATAACTCGCAATAAAGAAATTTTTGATAACAACATGAACCAGCATTAACAAGGTCTCAACGGAGATTGTAAGAAAGTTATTCATGTTGTTTGATGATTTTCTTACAATAATTTATTACATTTTGATATGGAATGGCAAATACTCGTTTTAGGTTCACAAATATTATGTGTAATAATTTTGATTAATGGATTGATGCTATGTGAGCAAAAATCATTGGTTGAAAGTCAAAACTCGGATATTGTTTAATTGCTCGAAAGACACAAATCGTCAGTTGTATGAAAGTGGGTCTTTATGACCTAATACATTTGTAATAGCAATTTTAAATGGTATAAAGCAAGACTTATTTCCAAATATTTTACTACGAAATGACGCATTGATTATAAATAAGTTTTCTCTCGTGTCAAAGAAAGACTTATTAGAATTATCATAGTATTATTAGTAAGCTCGGTATGACCTAAAGTTGCATTAATTAAATGTGAAAATAGCCTTTATTAATGATAAATTTTAGTCTACAAATTTTAAAAATCAAAGTATGAAATTTGACCTCCCATAATGGTATATGAAATTCAACAAAACTATAAATGTTTTAAGTTTTGGATGCATTATTACAGATCTATGCATATACCTCAAGATCAGTGGGAGAAATTCATACTCTTGGTCTTGTATGTTAAGACATACTACCTACAGTAGTGATCTTGACTTTATGCATATCTCTATATTTTTTGAAATAAAGGATATCAATGAAGCTTACCATGTGATAGTAATATCATATGGATTACTAAAGCTCTCATATAAGGCATATATCGAATATTCAAGGAATTTTGAGATAATAACATATTTAACAGATTTTATTTCATGTTGGATAGAAGATATAAATTTAATCTTCATTACGTCTTAATTCTGATATAAAACTTATAACAAGTTGTTAATATGTTAACTAATTGCCTAAAGAATCGAAGAACAAATTACAGAAAGCTATCAACAATTTTGAGATACTATTTTAACTTATGTCTTATAATTAGTTAGCAAACCCAACAAGAGTTGATTGGGTTTTCAGACTTCAATTTTGTGGATGTATGGATTCTATAAAGGAAGAATCCATTAATACTAGTCCCACAATTGAGTTTGAATATTTATGATTCAAGTGATACTTAGAGACTTAAGGTTTGTCTCTATACATTCTTTGAAATTTCTTGTCTTAGCTTCGCAGCATTAAAGCACGATATGATACAAAAGGAACAAAACACATGAACCTTGAGTATATATGCGTGAATTAGGAAATTCAGAAACAATAGTTGTTCATTTACCGCTTAAGCACAATTGCATTCGGAGATGCACTTAATGAACAATTACCTTTTAAGACCTCTTAAGAAAAGATTAAAATCTTAGTGCAGTGGGAGTAACTGATTATTGAATCCAGCTAATTTATGCGCTTATTTTTGAAAACTAATTGAGCTCTTAATAATGTACTTCTGAATTTATTTTTGTATCCATATTTAGTATACACTTATGTGAATGGATGAATTTTAACAGAAATTGTCTTTCTTTTGAAGACATAATTGGACCATTATGATATCCCCATTTAAGGCCTGATTAAGTAAGTTGCTTGTGTTGTGGTACATGGAAGGGAACATGTTGATAACAGGACAATGTGCCACCGCCATGACTCGCATACGTGATTTGCTTGGATTTAAGATATTACGTTTAACCATTAAATTTGTTTAACAATTATGCGCTTATGTTTTCTATAATTAATCGTTAAATAAGTTATCACATGGACCCAGGTGGGAGAATGTAATAATATTTCTATACATATAGAAATATCCTGTGGGCCCATGTAATAACTTTGGTTAATTAAGAATATTGCTAAATATTTAAGTTACCATTCTAGATTAATTCCTATTAACTCTTCCTTGATGGACGGTCGAGATTGATTGCTAACTCTAAACCCTAGGAACCTTGGTCCTCCTTCTACCTATAAAAGGAACTCAATATCCATTAGTATTGGTTCGAGAATTTTATTATTCATTACACAAAGGTCAAGAAGGAGAAACCAAGATATTCAATTAATTCTACGTTTCTACGGGTGTGCTTGCACGCCTTGGAGAATTTCTTGGATTCAATCAATGGCTTCATCAGGTGTTCTATTTTAACACAACTATGCGCATTGTGATTATCATGTTGTTCGAAGATCCGACCGTTATGTATATAAAATAAAACTTATAGATACCTCATGTTATTTATTATGCTTCTAGAACGTTAAATGAGGCCCAACAAAACTACAACCAACTTTGAAAAGAGTTGTTAGACATTGTTTTTACTTTAGAAAAGTTTAGCTCTTATCTAATTGGTACAAAAGTTGTTGTCTTTTACGATCATGCAGCACTTAGGTACTTGCTAATGAAGAAAGAAGCGAAACCGAGGCTCATCGATGGATTTTACTCTTGCAAGAGTTTGATATTGAAATCAAGGACAAGAAAGGAATTGAGAACACCGCTGCGGATCACTTGAGCCGTCTTGCTCATGGAAAAAGGAAGCTATCCCATTACGTGAAAGTTTCCCGGATGAGCAAACTATTCTCAATTGCCTTTGGAGAACCATGGTATGCCGATATTGTCAATTACTTAGTGTCCAAACAAATACCAAAGAACTTGTCTCGTGCTGAGAGGGACAAACTTAAGAAGTTGGGAAACCAATACATATGGGATGATCCATACTTGTGGAAACAATATAGTGATCAAGTAATAAGAAGGTGCGTTCCCGAATCTGAATTTAATTCTATCTTGTCTTTTTGTCACTCTTATGCTTGCAGAGGATATTTTGGGAGTAAGAGAACCGCTCACAAGGTACTTGAAAGTGGTTTTTATTGGCAAACCATGTTCAAGGATGCGTATATATTTTGTACAACTTGTGATAGGTGCCAAAGAACAGTGCAATCTAGAAGCCTGAAATCAAATGCCACAAACTTTTATTCAATTTGTTGAAGTTTTTGATGTTTGGGGTATTGATTTTATGGGTCCTTTTGTCAACTCCCATGGGAATTTTTATATCTTACTTGCGGTTGATTATGTCTCAAAATGGGTGGAAGCTAAGGCCACCCCAACTAATGATTCTAAAGTGGTTTGATTTTTGTGCAAGCTAATATCTTTGCAAGGTTTGGAATTCCAAGAGCCATAATTAGCGATGGGGGTTCTCACTTCAAAAAAAGGATCTTACAAATCTTGTTGAAGAAGTACAATGTCACTAAGATTGCAACACCTTATCATCCCCAAACAAATGGACAAGCCGAGGTTTCTTAGGGAGGTGAAATCCGTTCTAGAGAAGACAGTGAATCCAACAAGGAAAGATTGGAGCATGCGACTTAATGATGCTTGTGCGCTTATAGAACCGCATACAAGACACCTATTAGGATGTCTCCCTTTAGGCTTTGTGTATAGTAAACCTTGTCATTTACCAGTTGAAATTGAGCATAAGGAGTTTTGGGCTATTAAACAATGCAATATGGAGATGGATGGGGCTGGAAAGCAAAGGAAGTTACAACTCAAGAGATAGAGGATCTTCGCAATGATGCATTTGGAAGCTCACGCATTTATAAGGAAAAAACGAAGGCCTTTCATGATACTATGATTTCTAGAAAACAATTTTGCATTGGGCATAAAGTGCTTTTGTTTGATTCTCGCTTGCAATTATTTCGGGTAAATTAAGGTCACGTTGGATTGGACCTTTTATTGTTACTAATGTGTTTTCTCATGGTGCGTGCATAGCTACGGGCAAAGAACTTAAAGTTAATAAACAGGTTGAAACCATATTATGAGAATTTCACTTAAGTAGTGGAAGGAGATAACTTTGTGGATGTACTCCTCTAGAGGAGTCGTAGAAAGCAAGGAGATAGTCGGGTGTGACTTTAAACCTAGCGCTAAATGGGAGGCAACCCATCAGATGAGTATTTCTTGTCTTATTTTTATTTTCATGTCTTGTTTTTAGTTTTTTTTCTTGTCTTGCATTTACTTTTTCTGATTTCTTGTCATATATCATGTAGGATTTCCCACCTTGACTTACTTTGGATGACTCAATTTACATTGAGGACAATGTAAAGTTTAAGTGTGGGGGAGTGGTTAAGCATTTGCATTGTAAAAATTTCAACTTTTTCAATCTTTTGTGTAAAATAGTGAATAAAAAAACTCCAACTTGTGGTTCGTTTAGAGTCACATAGTATACATGTCGCTAAGATTACATCAGGAAATTCTCACAAGAGGACTGAACTTGGAGATGACAGAGAGAACGTGATCGGGTTTCTTACTTGTATGAGAGTTAAAGTTGGATTTAACCATGCCAGTGGCAAACAAAGTGCAGACTGAATTCGGTATTAGAGTTATGGTCCCCTATAGTGGAGACTACCCATGTTACATCATGAGAGGCACCGACCTTCACTTCTTTGTACCTGTCTAAATTTGTGCTTTTAGAGTGTGCGTCAAATACGTAAATTAGGGTAGAATGGTGAGCTACCCAACCTCCCACCAATAGAAGCACTATTTTGATCTCTTGAGTGTTATTTTATCAATCATGATGGTGACATCGAATTGCTAACTTACATACCACTTGTAATCTTGTTGTGATTAGCACCATCCACTTTATCTCTCTCTACACCAGCGTGTCCATATAAATACCATCATCATCAACAAGAGGGCATCACAAATTCGAAGGAAAGTCGAAGGCGTTCAAGGTTTACAAACAACCGCATCAAAATGAGCGGATTTGATTCAAGTATTGCAACAAGACAAGGAGTGAATTTTTACAAGTTGAAGACTATTGTACAAGAGTGAAGATTATTAAGTTGAGAATTTGAGAAGTTTATGATATCGAGACATACAAGTTGTGAAGAATTGAGCGGTAAAGTACTTACACCATGGCTTTTGTACTTGTATTTTTATTTGTTAATTTGTATTTTATTTTCTCTTGTCTAAAAAATAAAAAAAAAAAAAAAAAAAAAGAGACAAGAGAAATTTTGTTAGGTACATTATTAGTTTTATTATTTTTTTTTGTTTGTTTCATTTTGTATTTACTTTATTTATCTTGCAAAAAAAAAAAAAAAAAAAAAGTTCATTGTATTATATTTGGTTTGTTTTGGTTTGTTTTTGGTTTTGTATTCATTAAATAAAGCCAATGGAAGAAGAAATATCCATAATGAAGTTTCAAGAAACAAGGAATTAGAGGAAAGAATCATGTTGTCAAGATTCTACGAATTTCAAGATTTTATCATCGTGATTGAAGCATCAAGACGAAGATGAAGACAACGATTGAAGGCGAAGGCGTTTCTATGGATGATGTGAGAGTGGTGCTAGCGCACGCCGAACGGATAACGAGGTAAGTAAGCATATTCCCACCTTCGTTAAGTGGTTGATTTCCTTTCGTAGAGATCGTCGGAAAAAGGGTTTTCAAAATGAATAAAGATGTGGGTTTTCAAAACGATTCGGAGGGTTTTGCCTTCCTACCATTCAACGTGTCGCACGATTCTCTCTTCACTCCTACGGACACATGTGTGACCCATAAAAAGTTGTTTATTATTGAGAGCAACTTCATAAAACCCTTTCTTGTGAGGCGAGTCGAGACTTTTGATCACTCCGAACCCGAATTTCTTTCGAAAAGGGATGGTTATTTCTCTCTCAACTTTTAAGGATGAGATTGTGTTCATATATGTGTCTAACTTCTTATGACTAGTGTGGAGAATCTCTATGTCTTCTTAGCACGTTGGATGTTATCATTTCGGAGAAGTAGTAAGTTGGAAAAGTAGGTATTGTGGGTATATCTCTAGTAAGCCCTCACGAGACTATAACTCGTCCACTAGGGACACCTAGGGGTTTAAAGGCTTGTTATATGTGCTAAGTGTGACCGTAGCCTCGACGACACGGAGTTTTATGTATCATTTAGAATTGTTTTGTTTGATTTGCTCGAGGACTAGCAAAGTCTAAGTGTGGGGAATTTAATAGGTGTCTAAAACACCTAATTTTATATCTAGTATTTATGCTTTCTTTACGAGTTTTCGTGTGAATTATGTATCTTATGTTTGATTTTGAGTATTTAGGTGCAATGGAGTCATTTGAAGCAAACGAAGAGGAAATAGGCGCAAAAACGGTATCGTAGTCATTTGAGGTACAAGTGCTATCGGATCCCGATCGAGGATAAGGGACAACTAGTGGAGTCTAATAAGAATCACTAAAAGCACCCATGGTGTTAACAAATGCCCTAGACTATTAGACCTAACTAGGTCGAATTGGCCTTGTTGTTTCGGACAACACATCCCTTCTTCTCTTCAAGTTCGGGCAGTGCAGATGAGATTCTGGATTGGTGAATCGGTGAGGAATTTGGATGGGGTTAGTGATGGAAGACAAATCGAGACCGAGAAGAGAAGAACGTGGCTGAGTGTTGTTGAATTGAAATGGGGTTTTGCTGTTGAATTGAGAAATGGGAGAAGGATTTTGTTCTGTTGAGTTTCATGGGGATGAGATCGAGGAAAGGAAGGAATTGTTGTTTCTGTGATGTTATAAATCGATGAAAAAAAGTTGGGTTTTCGGTAGATTGAATTCGGGATCTGGTGAAGAACGGAGGTGAGTGAAATGTAGGGTTTCGAAGGCTTGAATTTCGATGGGGAGATTCAGGATAAGAACTGAAGAGCTGTAAAGGAATTAGGGTTCGAAAATAGGTTTGTTGTGGAAATCGATGGTTGGAATTGGTTGTTGGTTCGATCGAGAAAACTGGTTCTGGAGCTAAAATGGAGATGTTGTTGCAGTTGCAGAGATGGGTTCGAGAGAATGGATGTGGCTGATGCCGCTTTTGATTTTGGGAGAGCTGGTGATGCTTTGTTGGTCCTGGATTGAAGTCCTAATGCCGTGTTGCAGTGAGAACTTAAATGGGAAATGCAGACAAGATAAAATGGATGATGTATTACAGCTACAGTTGAGTGTCTGAGATGCTGCAAGGAATGTGTTGCCAGGGTTTCGAGTTCTGAGATTGAATAGGTTTTGTGGATGAATTCGAGTCCATGAGTTTGCAATGGCAGTGAGTCCGAGATGCAATTACCAGCAGTGGTTATGTTACGAGAACTGGTAATGGTTTGTAGATGAATGTCTAGGTCGTGTACAAACTTGATAGTGCATAGATGTTAACAAGGGTCCGTGAAGAAGAATGAATTAGATGGAGCTGCTGTCACAAGCTGTGGTGCCGAGCAGAAATGAAGATGAGGGTTGGAGTTGGTCTTTATATGAGCTGAGAAGGGAGAAGACTGGTGAGCTCCTTCTCCCATTTGGAAAATTGAGGAGTTATCTGTTGTCGTATTGTTGGCGGAGGGTGGCGAAGACTTGGTCTTTACGGGAGTAGGATTAAGGGAACAAGAATGGAAGTTGTAGTGCTAAATGAACTACAGTGGCTGTGTGCATAAGCAATGGTTAGTGGATTGAGCTGGAATTGCAAAAGAAGATGGCAGGTGCGGTGTTGCAATGAGAAATGCAAATGAAGGTTATGAGGTTCTTTGTGTATTATGGCATGAACTAAATTGCAAAGCGGAATCGGGTATGATGCGATCTTCTTTGAATGAATAAGGAGCCACAGATGGAAGAGTGTTGCTTCCTAGAGAAACTAGGATATGGATTAGCGATTGCAGTTGGCTAGGTTTACAGCCAACAAGAAAGTGGTGTTACAGCTGCAATTCAAGTGGTGGATTTTGGCTGAAATGGCTAGGCAGTATGAAGCTACAGGTGATGGTGCTGAGAAGGGATGGTTCGAGTCTCTGGAGCTAATACAGTTGAGTACCTGAGATAGAATGAAGCTGTGGAGTTGGTGTTTGAAGGGTTAAAAGTCTTGAGTTCCCCGATTGGTGAGAGAGGAAGATGGTGGTCAAACAGATGTATGCTTAGGGTGAATGAATGTGATTGAAGTCGATGCGGGAAAAAAATTTGTAGAAATGGCACAGAATCGGTCGGAAATGGTCACAAACAGCCAGAACTCGGTCGGAATTTCTTCTTTGGTGAGTTGACTCACCTGTTCCGATTCAACCCGAAGAGAACTTGGACTTATTGTGATGGGCTTGCCATATGGGTCTGCGGGAGACTTAGGAATCGAAGGCGGAATTGAAAAGCATTATAAAAGTTTTGAGAACACAACAGGGGATCACGTATTTTTCTACTTTGAGCTTTGGAGGAGAGCGGCGATTCCACTAGGGTTTGCTTTCATTTTTATGTTTCATCTTCTTCATTTTATTATTGAATATGATGAACTCAAAAGCTATGAGTAGCTAAACAACTATTATTGGTTATGAGATAAAGTTGATTTCTCAAAATGTTATTTGAATCTATGAATTAGTTTTGTCTCAATAAGTTATTGTTTATGATTCATGGTTTATATTGTCATATGATTTGATTGTTTGTTTGGTTGAGTCCGGAATAAATCCGATTTGCATTCATTTCTAAAGCTATATTAGGTTTTCAATACGAAAAAGTTGTTTATCCCGATTCTAAGTAGCATAATTGTGGGTAGTGCTTGTAGTGATATATCCTACTAGTCACAAATGAATCATAACCTTGGTTAAATTGAATTAGTGCTTTTACACGTTTGATTGCCTTGATTAGTCTTATTCCATAGAACTTAATGATTTTAGGGAGTTAAACTTAATTGTGCTTTTACACTTTAGGTTGCTTTCTAGGAAGAATTCACATATGCATCTTTTAATGTGGTTGTGATGAAATCAAGGAATTAGCGGGATATACTTGCGATCAAGGTATCCTAGGACTTTTAGTAAATGAGAGATTAAAATATCAATTCTAGTCATTGATGAAAATACATGTTTGTGAATGATACTATCACGTGACCAATATCTTCTCTTTATTGATTAATCAAAATATTTTATTGCTTTCTATTATTTTTATTGCTTTGCTAAAACAAAAATCCCCGCTTGGTTACCAAGAAACTGAAATTTTGTAACAACAAAAGCCTCTCTGTGGGAAAGAACTCTTTCTTACCACGTACTTAATTTGAAATTATTTTTGACGCATACGACAGCGATCATTACCCCCGCTTTTTAAATTGGTATCAGAGCGAGGCAAACACGTTAAGACCTTATAAGTCGGTGTTTGTAGCGATCTGAATATGGATGTAGTGTTATCTCTGATAAACGCGTCACCAGAAATAAAAGATATGTTTCTATGAGATCTATTAAAGAGAAAGATTTTTCAATATCGAATACAGACGAACCTAGCGTTCCAACGAAACAGACTTCCATTGACAAGTGTTACCCGGTTTACCTTCTTGTTAGTCCGAACGAAGTTGAAAGGAAGCAACCAAAGAGAGTGATCTAATTATAAAACTTGTTAGAATCCAGGCTGATGATGTCAACCAGTTGAAACACAAAGTCAATGTCCTTGTTGGTATGGTAAATAAGCGTGACTCTTTTCTAAAGGTCCTCCGTGGGGAAAACGCCTCAGTATGTTCTTCGCGAACTCAGCTTGAGGGAAAACGCCTCAGTATGTTCTTCGCGAACTCAGCTTGAGGGAAAACTCAAAGAGGATGCTTTGGAAACTGAACTTCTTTTGAGTAAACTCTATATTCAAGAATGTTCCAAAGAGTCCACTATACCAACTGCTTCTGTATTAACTGGAAAAAAATTCGTCACAGAAGCATAATCGAAATCCGTTCCTGTTGGAAAAGATGTGACTGTGTCTTCCTCTAATCAAGGAACATCCACATCACTTGGAAGGAAGATATATCCCAACGATGGTATCAAGACTGTTCTGTCTAATCACTCAGGTGATCAGAAAGTGTGTATCTTTTGTGATTCAAAAGGACATGGTGAACAAAGGAGGAAATCTAGATTGAATGACAATTCTATTGTTCGTCTTCAACATACCTTAGATTTAATTCTCAAAGGTGTAACCGACATTCGTATGTTTAAAACAATTGGTTTTAGCACTCACCATGTGTACCCCACCATGAAATTCAGTTTGATGTGTTCCTCAAATGTTCAAATGCGAAACAGTCTTCCTAAACCATTTCGTCCAAGAAGAGCTCGAGGATCCCCTTCGATTAAAAAGGGAGATAATGTTTTTTATGATGTGAAAAAGGTACTCGAAGAAGGAAGCAAAAATGGAGAGATGGAAGACAATCTAAAATTGATAATAGAAGGTTATAAAGAGATTATTAATAGGTTGTCAATTCCTCTAGTCAAAATTCTTCGAGTAAGAATACATATTATGCGTTGTGTTTTGATGATAGTAAATTTTATGATAAATTTTCGCATCATAACGGTTTTCCTCCAAAGATCAGGAGAAAGAGGTTTAACCGAAAACAACGTTCATTTGATGAGCTCAAGGCTCATACTTGTGCTAATTAATCACAAGGTTGAAATCTCACTCACAAAAATCCTGGTTGAGTGACATATGATCGAGTATACTTGATGGAAAAATGTTTTCTAATTGTCTAGCTATTTTCTTGTCGTTCTTAGCTGGAGTATCAGTCCCATACATTTTTGCATAAGTATTTGTGTTTTGTTTGACATTCCGTTGTTTTCTCAATTCCTCATCTGAAGTTTTATTGTGTCAAAAATTGCTACTCTTATGCTCTAAATTTTTCTCGTGAGAGAATGTAAAATATATCGAGCTAAGACTGTGGAATCTTTCACTCGGAAAAATATTGTAGCAGACCGTCCCCTTGGTCTGTTTTCTTGTGGCTTCGATTCCCTTCCTCGTTGGGTCAAGTTTGTGTTAAATGCAGTACCTATATTCTTGGTCATGGACCAACTTTGTAAACCCTAAACTCTGTTTCCTTGAGAAACCCTTTAAATACAAAAACCTTTTGTTTGAGTACGTCTACTCCAGGTTTTGTTATTTAAAGAATGGCTGCTCCTCCATGCTCCTGGGATTTACCTGTAGATTTTATTGATAACTCTATTTACTTGAGTTAAATATAAAGAAGAAAAGAACCATTGTTAAAGCCGACTATCTTCATCCCGCTTTGCATCATGCTTTTATGCATATTCTCATCAAGATCGAGAAAATGCCGAGATGGTTTCTATTTGAAGTGGTTCATGGTTTTCTCAATGATCCCGGGAGAGCAAACCTGAAGCTTGAAAACTCTATGAAGGATCTTGATATGTTACGAACCTGAGTTGAAAAAGGTTAATTCTGACCTTGTTCTTATGAAATCACATGTTAAGGACCTTCTCAAAGAGGATATCTTCTCAAAGGAAACTGTCAATGCTGTCAGTCACGAGCTTGAAGGTCTTGAAACCCGTAAAGATACTGAACACAAACTCTGATTTACTGTGTGCTCAGTGGTGTTGGTTTTCGAGTAGTTTTTGTTTTTTTTAAGATCCTTCTTATGAGAATTTATTCTTGTGTTGTAAGAAGGATAACTAGGGTTTGGAATAGACATTATTATGAGTACACATAGCTATTGCCAACGATTTTCATCTTGCAATGTTTTTAGATTTATTTGTTTAAATTCTAAAGTTGATTTGGAAGATGATTTTTGCAGTATTAATCTTTATGGTTTTATATATTGCAAAGTGTTATGGGATATGTTGTTTACGTCCGTGAACCTTGACTGTCCCATACTTGTTCAAAAGTTAACTTTATTATATGTCGGTATGAAAGTATTGATAAAAGATAGAATGAACTTTTGACTACAAAAGTTAAGCCTTTTATGTCATTATGCAAATATTGATTGAAGAAAGGATGAACTTTTGTTTACTTAGATTAAGTCTATTATATGTCATTGTGCAAATAGTGATGAAAAATAGAATGAATCTTTGATTATTCCGCAGTATTGGTCTTTCCCTGATCCACATCTTTGTGTATATTCTGTGTTGCTCCGTAAGTTCTCTTATGTTGAGCATGACCAATTGAATTGATCATTTTCCTTGTGCTTAATTCAATTGAGATTTTTGGATACAAATTCATATTCAATTGAGACTTTTGGATACAAATTCATATTCTTATGTGATTTGTTAATATCCAAAGAAATCCTTCTTTTCTTGTAAAAGTAAGGTCGATCTTGTTGTTCTTTCTGGTAATGACATTTTATGGGGAGAGTTCTTAATTGAACTTGTGCTTAATTGCCAAATCTTTGTGGGAGTGTGGCTGTGGAATATTGTAGGGGTTATCTTGTATCTTTATAAACTCCTTGTGAATGCATTTAGTTTGGGCTATATGATGGCATCTAAACAAGTTGGTATGTTGTTCTCTTTTGGTCATGAAGTATCTCCATGGAAATTTCATGAGGATCCCACTAATTTTCGTACCTTGGCCAATTTTTATTGACAAAAAGGGGTAGAATTAATGTGTAGTTCAAACTACAAATACATATGGTTTACGGATCATTATGTAAGGGGGAGTGGTTTTCATTGTGAGATGAAGTATTGACTAAGGGGGAGTGATACATATCACCATAATATTGTTGTTAAAGTTGTGATACAATTGAACTTTGATGCTGTATAATGATACTATGACACTGTATAACAATGATTGAGAGCAACTGTTTTCTCATTATTATAGCTACGGATCTTCAACAACTATGATGCTGAGTTAAACACATTTGGAATCATTGGAGTACTTGAAGGTGACGAAGATTTCAAGTAATGTTGAAGAACCAAGGAGATCAAGCATTTGGATGAGAAGTTACAAAGTTTATTTATTTTGTATCCATATATATTGATAGTTTTGTCACTAAAATTGACAAAGGGGGAGATTATTAGAGCACTGCTCGGTCGAACTCGCAAGCGTTGTTATCTCAAGCTTGTTTGTCAATGTTAGTGATCAAAACTATAAGTCTTGATTTCTAGTCTACTTATAGATGTCTCGGACTAGGATAGATTGTGTAGTTGAGCATTAGACTTCATGACGTTCATCATTGAAGACGAAGAACTACTAAGGAGAGCTTGTGGAACTTCATCAACAAAAAGGTATATGGAGGTTGAAACTAATTTATCACTTGGAAAGTCTATTTATACTCTATCTCTTGTATTGAGACATAAGTCGTGTTACAATATAGTTTTCTATTATACACATTTGAGATTTCGAGCTAAGTTTAACTCGCTTACATATTTCTTGGAATATGTGTTGGCAAGATTTCGCCGATAGCAGTTCATCTTATATTCTTGACGAAAGTTAAAAAGATGATCATATGAAAATTGCCGACTAACATCTTACATGGTTTGTATGATACAATCATTTGGTGTAGACTTGGAATGTTTCGTTATGATTATTTCAATATCTTGAAAATTGCTTTGATGTTAATAGTGTGTGAAAACGGCTATTGTCATCCTCTAAGAAAGTTTCAATGGTTTAAATAAGAGTTTAGAACACTTAACCATTATTGGATTGTGACATGTTGTGTACTCTTGCACATATGTTGTCCATGTCCGGGAATCATAGTATGCGTACACGTATGCGTACATTTTGGTTTGAGAAGTCCGGGAACCTAAGTATGCTTACCATCATGCGTACTGGAGTAAGGTTCATGCCCGAGATTTTCTGCTGGGATTGGTGGTATGCGTGCCGTTCGCGTCTTGGCGAAATCCAATTTCGGTCCAGGTATTTCAAGTATGCGTACTAGTTCGCGTACTTGAAGGTTAAAGTTCTAAAATCGGTTGTGTACATGAACTAAGACATTTATATATTAAGGAATGCATTCTTTGCAAACTGTGGCTATAATGTTCATGTTTTTATTCTAGTGAATCAAACCGATTTTTCTTAAATTGTGTTCTTGTATACTTTTATGAGAATATAGCAATTGAACAACTCTTTAACTAGTTTCATTTGAGTCATTTGAACTAGTTATGGTTAAGATGAATAAGGTTGATATGAGAGTATTCATATGGCTAACCTTGGTTAACTATTGTTGAGACAACATGGTGTACATGTTTAGGTACAACTACATAAACCTAAATGAAGGTACATTTCATTTGTGTGTAACAAGCTAAGTTTGATCTAACGGTTAAAAGATATTAGCTTGAATCTAATCAAGTTTTCATCTAACGGTGAATATTGAATGCTTTGTTACCAAGGTAACTTAGATTGCAAACCCTGATTTGAAAACTATATAAAGGAGAACTCTAGCAACTGGGAAACCTAATCCCCACACCTCCTGTGTGATACTAGTTGTATAAGCTAGAGTCGATTCTCCTTTAACCTTAGATTTTTCACGAAACCCTGCAGGTTAACGACTTAAAGACTTCATTGGGATTGTGAAGCCGGACCCAACTATTTTCTCTGTAGTTGCGTGATCTGATCTTGCATATTCTATCGTGTTTGGGTACGATCTTCTTTAAGATTGGCTCGAGATTTATTCTCCGATAGGCAAGATAAAAAGTAGTCACAAACATCTTCGTCTCATCGTTTGTGATTCCATAATATCTTGTTTCGCTACCATACTGTAGATGGGGAAAAACAATTTGCTGGTTTTTTAGGAAAGTGAAGAGACGACCGTGCGGACGAGACTCCTCAACCGAGCAAACTGCTTAACCTCAAACAGATACACTGTACGAGAGTGCTTTGAGTTCGAGAGATCAATCTCAGGACTCGGCCTAAACCAATTCAATGGCCGTTCGAGTCAATTCGGTCACAAAGAGGGAGATGGGTTGATCTGTAGGATAGAAGGCGATAATTGTGGGGTCAATGATGATCAAGGATTGTGGATGTGTTGAAGGTTTCTGCAAATATATGAACTGCCGAGTTCTGTAAATAAGTTTCGATCGAGAGAATTGTTGCTTTTTAGTCATCCATTTTGGACTTATTTATATTGTCAGAATAGTAAACACATTGATCCGGTAAGTGTGACGGTTTCTTGAGTGAAAGAGTGGGAAAGTGGGAGATCGTGTTAAAATCGGGTTCCATGTCATGTGGAGACTTGGTTGATCGTCCACCCACTACTTTGCTAACTCCATCAACCGCTTGCACAACTTACTCATGTTTCTCATCGTTGATGAACACACGTGCCGTAGGCCGCTGGACCAAAACCTAATTAATATCCCCATGTGACGTGATTGATGTCTCACGAACGTGGAGTCTGCCAAGGAAGGCGTGTATTTAATTAGTCGGTTGTTGACTTGATTAGACGGTGAGTCTAAGTTTTGTTGAATAGAGCATGATTGATTTAATGCTCACAGTGATTCATGGATTGAACATGTCATTTGAGACGTACGGTTCTTGAATGAATGATGTTGATATTTTGAGCAAATAATGCTAAATGCGAGCAAATATTGCTCGTATGATAAATCATTGAATATTGATAGTTGAATCAATATTACCACCGGCAACGTTGCTCGCGTCACGAGTAAAATTATTGAATATTGATAGTTAAATCAATATTCCTCTTTTGAGCAAATATTGCAAATGCGGCGAATATTGCTCGTTTGATGAATTATTGGTAGCATGACCAAATATTAAAATATTGGTAACTAGACTGAATATAATATAATTAATTAAGATGTTGATTGCTGGATCAACATAAAATTATTAGTGCTTAAACTTGCTCAAAATGATGATTTGCAGAGTATTTAGTTCAAAACCCTAATTTTGATCGATTGTTGATTAGTTGGTGATTTATTGAAGAGTGAAGGACAGACTAGCTACATGGGATGATGGACGGCCATGTATTGCCCTGGTGCTCGTGTGAGCATGCACCAAAGTCCTTTGTTGACCAATTGGTGAAAGGATGATTAAATGATGGTTTAATCATTTATTAAAATAGTGCTCGTATGAGCATTAGGTAATAAAACCTAAATATGGAGAAGTGAGGGACCGACCAAGAGAGCATAGGACCGGCCCTTGGTGGTGTGGGACCAGCTGATGGTCATTTGAGCGAGTCCCAAGTTGGTTGAAGAGAGTTTGGACCCAATATGAGCAATTGAGAGTAAATTAGGTCAAAATTAGGAAGATGTGTGGGACCAGGCTCCTTGCAAGCCCTAGGGCCGGCCTTGGTCGGTCAAGGAAGCATGCCGTGTCACCATAGTGTATGTATCTCAGTCCTGAGAGTTTTGGTATTTTTTGATGCACGTTTGAGCAGTATTTCAGATTTTCAAAAGAGTTTGATCTAGACTGAAATTCTTGATCTTACTCGACTGAGCAAGTAGAACTTTGCTCATTTGATCAATATTTTGAGAATATTAAAATAATAATATTTTAATATTTTTCGTGAGTAGCCTAGTCGGTCATGTGACCATTTGACTTTTTCATCGTTTGAGCAATGTTTGAGAAAATACGGAAAAACCGGGGTTTTTGCTCAAACGGAGGAGTTTCATGAGATGAGGGAAATAATAATTATTAAAAACAAGGGATTGCAAGGTGTGGGACCGGCCATGGCTAGGGCATGGCCTACTGGCTAGGTAGCCCGGTCCCGTGACACCTTCCCTATTTTTATTATTTTTAATCGTTTGTGGGAAAATATGGAGAAACCGTGAGTTTTGCTCAAACAAGGAAATTTGCTCGAATGAAAGAGTCTTCATGAGATTATGAAAATAAGAAAATAAGAAAAAATAAAGGAAGAGGCGTGGGAGACCGGCCACGGCGGCATGACCGGCCGCCCGGTGGGCCCGGTCCATGGGCGCGTCTTTTTATTTTATTATTATTATTATTTTCTCTCTCCTATTTTGCGTAGGTTTCCTCGTTTGTCCATATTTTTGAATGCTCGTTCGTGCATCATCGTTGAGTACACTTGCACCATTTTCTTAGGGCTTACTCGGTGATAGTCCAGACCCCCGACTGTTGAGTAATTATTACTAATTCATAAAACTCAGCGGAGAAGGATTCATGAAACGGAGTAATAAAAATGAATTGAGTCTCTATTACTAATCCATGGAATCCAGTCGGGGAATTCAAGGAACGAAGTAATGAGATGAAATGGTTATCTATTACTAATCCGTGAAATCCAGCCGGGGGATTCAGGGAACGGAGTAATGAGATATAATAGATTATTTTCTAGGAATTCAGTTGGTTATCTATTAATAAAAATGAATTGAGTCTCTATTACTAATCCATGGAATCCAGTTGGGGAATTCAAGGAACAGAGTAATGAGATGAAATGGTTATCTATTACTAATCCATGAAATCCAAGTAGGGATTAGTGGAACGGAGAATGAGATATAATAGATTATTTTCTAGGAATTCAGTTGGCGAATG
The DNA here is from genome assembly GCA_023531295.1 of Papaver armeniacum. Lineage (NCBI taxonomy): Eukaryota > Viridiplantae > Streptophyta > Magnoliopsida > Ranunculales > Papaveraceae > Papaver > Papaver armeniacum. Next base: position 17,519 of record JAJJWW010017240.1, read on the forward strand.
GCACTAGAACTAATCTATTTGCAGAATCGAGATATGAGATAGTTGAAGCATCATATTCGTTCTGAGGGGTGTATAGTCAGGGAACAACGAACGGCGTGACGTCCTGAAGGCGTTAAGCTCTCTAACAAACTTTATGTCTAGAGAACGCTCAATCATCAAGATTTTATACACGGTTTCTCTCGTGAGTCGGGAACAACGTGCATCGTGACGTCTGAAGGCGTTAATCTCTCTAACAAATAATTATGTCTAAAGAACCGCCCAATCATTAAGATTCTATGTAGAGGTGGGTCTCTCTACATAGTCAGGGAACAACGTGCGGCGTGACGTCCTCGAAGGCGTTAAGCTCTCTAACAAACAATTATGTCTAGAGAACCGCCCAATCATTAAGATTCTACCTAGAGGTAATGATGAAATGTGTGAAGCATAGAACGCTCAGCCGGGGAGGCCTTTCGAGAAACATATTCATCATAGCTCTGAGAGCAACATTCACGCAGTCAGAGATCGTGAAACGGTTCACGGATTGTGAAATATGAGTCGTCACATGCGTTCCTGAAGCCGGGTCAGAAACATGCAGTATCATGATTTTACGATTTTGACGTTTGTCGAAAATCCACCATCATCACATACGATTAAGATTATTGTGAGGTGATTGATATTTCTACGCTGTTCTTCGGGAATATAAGTCTGGTATATCAATTGGTCCCTGTTTACCTTGATTTATCAAAAGATGGAACAAAACTCGTAGGTATTTCTGTGGGAGACAGATTTATATATTCCTATAGACTTTTCTGTGTGAGACAGATTTGTTCATCAAGTCTTCGACTTTGGGTCGTAGCAACCCTTGGTTGTGGGTGAGATCAGCTAAGGGGGAATCAAGTACGTAGTATCCTGCTGGGATCAGTGACGTAAGGAGCGCAACTGTACCTTGAATCAGTGTGAGATTGATTAAGGTTCAACTACAGTCCAGTCCGAAGTTCATTGGTAGTAGGCTAGTGTCTGTAGCGGCTTAATACAGTGTGGTGTTCAAATATGGACTAGGTCCCGGGGTTTTTCTGCATTTGCGGTTTCCTCGTTAACAAAACTTCTGGTGTCTGTGTTATTTCTTTTCCGCATTATATTTAGTTATATAATTGAAATATGACAGCTTGTGCGTTAAGATCGATCAATTAGATAATCCAACCTTTGGTTGTTGATTTAAAATTGATTGACACTTGAACATTGGTCTTTGGTACCGTTCAAGTAGTTTCACAATCAGGCTCGCGGATTTCTATATGTTTGATTTGCTAATTACATTGTGAAACAGAGGTATAAACTCTTTGATATACTTTTCTCTAGATTGAGTCTAACTGTCTAGTTGATTCTCTTGAAATTATATTGGAGTTTGTCTATTCAAATTGCCAAACAACATTGTTGGGTGTGGTTGTTGTACCCCCGCTTTTTCAGTTAAGATATAAAAAGTAATCACAAAGCCCTTCATCTCATTCTTTGTGATTCCACAATAACTTGTTCTACTACCATATAGTTAAGTTATTGTGAGGTGATTGATATTTCTAATATGTTCTTCGGGAATATAAGACCGGATTATCAATTGGTTCCTGTTCACTTTGATTTATCAAAAGACGGAATAAAAACTTTGTAGGTATTTATGGGGAGACATTTATCAATCGAGAATAGACTTTTCTCGTGGGAGAAAGATTTGTTTATGAAGTCTTCGACTTTGGGTCGTGGCAACTCTTAGTTGTGGGTGAGATCGGCTAAGGGAATCAAGTGCATAGAGTCCCGCTAGGATTCATAGGCGTAAGGAACACGATTGTGCACTGTAGTTGCAGGATTTCTACACTACACCCTCATTAGATTCAACACAATTAACTCATTTGAAGATGAATAACTATGAATTTGATTGATTATTTTCTTGAAATGTTTACAAAGAATGATAGAACAGAATTAAGGAAATTACAATCACTCTAAAGTTTCTCTCTCTTAATGTCTTGCTTAACCATTCAAAAGACCTCTCCCACAACAGACTGGCTCAACCCTTTATATAGGGTAGTATACATTGGATGACAGCTAAGTTGTCCTTTATTTTCGGGAATAACTTGTGAAGTGTCGCAAGTGTATAAGTGTTCGTCCTCGCGACACCCTTAACCTTCATGATTTTCACATCTTCCTCGTGTTCGCCGTCGTCATCCATGGCGTCATTTATTTTACTTCCCCGCGACTCCTTCGTGATATTATATTTATTAATCTCGCGAAGTATTGATGTCGCGATATTCTGATCCTACATCTTGCCTCTTCTCATGTCTTTTCTACGAAGGAGAAAATGTCATGAGAACCAATATTTTAAAATGCCGCAATTGCTCATCTTTATCTCGCGATTGTTCACTTTTATCCGTTTTATTCATGTACGGAATTTATTACAGGTGTTTCTTCTTCCACTCTTTTCTTGACACGTCTCTTTCAACCGCTTATTCTTGACCATTCACGTCCCATCTCGCATTAAATGCATTTGTTTTCTCGGGATTCTCTTCTCTATATATAGTCTTCTCATCCTTCTCTTTTTCTCTTTTATTTTCCCTCGCGCAACTTTCCTTCAACTTTCTTCTTCCGTGATTTGCGCTTCCTCAAGCACTGTAATCTTCCCCTTCAATTCTCTTAATCTTCAATTCTCTATTCATTCCCATACTATATTAATGGCTGCACTTGGTCGTACATATAAACCCTTTTGAAGAAACTCAAAAGAATTTGCGGAGAAGGGTTTCACTTTATCAACCATTCCGATCAAGAATCTTCGTCCATTCTCTCTCAAACTGTTTTCGATCATCGGTGTGATGATCAGAAAATCATAGTCTCGCTAGGTCAACTCCTCGCAGCCTTCCCATTCCTCTATACAATCTCGAGATACCATTATTCTATGAAATTCTTGCTCACGAGAAATTCTCGCGAGCTATTTATCAATTGAGCGGCGATCGCATCCGTCTAATGCTTGAATTCGCCAATCGTGGCCTGGTAAAGGATCTTTATATCTGATGATGTCGAGAGATCCTAAATTCGCAAATTTACAAATAGTTGAGAAGTATACCGTGGACAACTTTTTGAAAATTATAAAGTAATAAATATGAGAAATGATAAATCTCATTTGGGGTGCTTTCGGTTGAAAAGAAAAGATAATATTTCCGATGACAAAGTCGCTTATGCAAGATATTGATTGGCATTCGGGCAACAATAGTACTCCTCGTCATTCCAAAGATGAGAAATGGTGGGTTGTTCCTTTATTTTTGAATGGACCCTATATCGCGAGTTCACACGTACTCCCTGCGAATCTCGCAAAACTATCATCCTTGGGAATTTAAGTGGCGAGAAGGCAAAAGAGGTATATTTCCTTTTTTTAGGTTTTGCTTTTGCAATATTCCCGATGACAAGCATTTATTGAATTTGCAAAGTTTCGGGTTGACAAAGGCGAGGAAGAGTTATGAAAGAAACCCAAAGGCAAGTACTGGGCGATACTCCGATCGATCACGGATGAAGTAAGAAATATTTCCTTTTGTTATCTTTAACAATATTGTTGCCTCTATTTCTTATCTTCATTCGTGTGCGAAGGTTATTGAAGAAACAAGCATCCCCGAAGCTGCGAAGGTTAAGGGCAAGGATAAAATCACTCTTCGCAAGGACAAGTCTGTTGTTCCTGTAATACCCTGTATTTTTATTTACCGTTTCGGGTCGGGTTATACCCGCCTTAGTTTGTTATTTAGGTTGGTTCCTTTGCCTTAGTCTAGCTGGGTTGTTTGGACTAGAAAAGCTACAAACTAGGGTGGAAATAGAGTCACCAAATTTATTTTAATAAGTAAATAAAATGAATAGGAAATGAAAAGACAATTAAAAGAAATATAAATATTAGTATTATTAAGGTTTTTATAACAAAATGTTTAGAAAATGAATTATACAAGTTAGAGAACAAAAGGCTAGGGGGAAGAAGGGGAGAAAGCTAGGGTTTATTTTAGAGAGGGAGACCATGGAAATTCATTGGAGAATCAATGGAATTGAGGTAGAATGTTTAATCCCTTTTCTCTTTGTGTTTCTTTGTTATACTTTGTTTTCCATTTTGTTTATTCTTATATCATTAGGGTTCTGAAATTTGTCTATTTAATTTGATACATATTATTGATGATCAGACTTCTATTATTGGTACATAACATGATTGGGTATCTCTAGTTAAAATTTGAGAGTATTCCACCGTATATTCACCGTTGAAACTTTGTTTGAAATTGGGTGATAGTTTCTGAATTTCTGGACAGTTTTGCCTTGCTGTGATTTTGATGTTCTTAGGAAGTCTTAATGGTATTAAAAGGATTTGAGGTCTTAATAAAAGTTGTAGATAAACATATTATCTTTCAGTGTGCTTTGGATTGGGTCAATTTCAGATTGTTATGAATTTATCATGAATTGTTTGGTAACAACATGTAATATGCCCAGTTTTTATGTTGTCATTATAAATTCAACATTTTTTTTTTTTGAACCGTTGGTTTGGTGTGAGTTTTGGATATGTTGTATAATAATTTGTCAAGAATGTTCCTGTAAAATTTGAGGATGATCAGATAAAGTTATCACCATGAAACATATAATGTAATGTGGTTGCAGCTAGTGTGTTTGATTAAATGCTTGAATGAAATTCATGTTGTTAAGCCATGATTGCTTGTGTTGTTTGTGAAAATGATTTATAAAAGGAAATGAGTTCATGTTTTACCATTATATGAAACATGTTTCATGTTAATGGCGGGTAATGATCCCCGAGAGTTAAATGGGTAATGATCCCCATGGGAACTTGTGTTTCCCGACCATCGATGGCTGTCGTGTCGTGCCGATAAACGATAGGTGGTGTACGAACCAAGGTTTTCGTGACTTTGTGAATGAAACGGGTAATGATTCCCGAGAGCAAATGGGTATGATCCCCATAGGAACTTTTGTTCGACCATCGATGGAGGCAGCCCGTGCCGATAACGATAGGTGGGTGTACGAACCAAGGTTTTAAATCTGCGTGAACTCATGGTTACTTGCTTTGTGATGACAATATTGAATTGTGAATTGCGTGTTGAAATCTCTATTGAATGATTTTTGGAAACCTTATTGTGTTTATGAACTCAAGTATTGAAATACGAATTGAAGTATTTGTTGGAAAACATAATTGGTTTTATGAACTCATGAGTTAAAACTGGATGAATTGTGAATTGATGTGTTAAATCCCAAATGGGTGATTAGTGAACTCATGGTTTCTCTGTAACTATATTTATGCGTGAATATATGTGTTGAATCATTGATGAATGGCCTGTTGACAATTATTGTGGTATTGTAAACTCATAGTTTGTTGGTGACAATATTACTTAAATGGATGAGTTGTTGAAAACAATATTGTTGATGTGAATTGTTGAGTTGATCCTAAATGGATGATTTGTTGATAATACCATTAATGTTGTGAACCCATAGACTGAATTCTAGATTGGATAAGTTATCGAAAATATTGAGGTATTGTGATTCTTGAATATATCATTGATTCGTTGAAGTTGTAATGCGTTCTTGTTATATGTTTTTGCTTGATAAAATGATTATGTTTGCGCATCTTTGGAGAATTGGGAATGCATTCTATTGAGCTGTCATCTCACCCCAATTGACATCCTTGCAGATTTATCGAGTGGCGCGGTAAAAAGTTATGAATGATTAGCTTAGTGATCGAATTGTTTTATTGTATTGCTTGAAATGTAATTTTAAATAATATGTATGTTGAAAATTTTGTTAATGGTGATAAGAGAATTCATACGTTTAAGCTCAGGTTAGAAAGGTTAAATTACATTTGTTGTAATAAATAAATTAGAAGAGTTATATGCATAAGTCTCTTTCCGACCATGCAACGCTTCGAGTTCGGATATCCATACGGGTTTGACCTTGGTCCGAACTCGGGGTGTTACAAGTTGGTATCAGAGCTCTAGGCTTTAGATCTTGAATGGGACCATAAATAAATTATTTGATATGTTTATGTGATGCTAAGCGTACTTGTTTGACTTGATTGGTGTATTGCTTGCTTCATCGTATTAGTTGTGTTATAGTTTTGTTGTAATTCATGCGACTATGAATTGTGTGCTAGATTGAATTTTTTTTTTTTTTTTTTGAATTTTTAGGCTGTAGGTATGTTCTAAATTTCGGGACGAAATTTCTTTTAAGGGTGATAGAATGTAATACCCTGTATTTTTATTTACCGTTTCGGGTCGGGTTATACCCGCCTTAGTTTTGTTATTTAGGTTGGTTCCTTTGCCTTAGTCTAGTTGGGTTGTTTGGACTAGAAAAGCTACAAACTAGGGTGGAAATAGAGTCACCAAATTTATTTTAATAAGTAAATAAAATGAATAGGAAATGAAAAGACAATTAAAAGAAATATAAATATTAGTATTATTAAGGTTTTTATAACAAAATGTTTAGAAAATGAATTATACAAGTTAGAGAACAAAAGGCTAGGGGAAGAAGGGGAGAAAGCTAGGGTTTATTTTAGATAGGGAGACCATGGAAATTCATTGGAGAATCAATGGAATTGAGGTAGAATGTTTAATCCCTTTTCTCTTTGTGTTTCTTTGTTATACTTTGTTTTCCATTTTGTTTATTCTTATATCATTAGGGTTCTGAAATTTGTCTATTTAATTTGATACATATTATTGATGATCAGACTTCTATTATTGGTACATAACATGATTGGGTATCTCTAGTTAAAATTTGAGAGTATTCCACCGTATATTCACCGTTGAAACTTTGTTTGAAATTGGGTGATAGTTTCTGAATTTCTGGACAGTTTTGCCTTGCTGTGATTTTGATGTTCTTAGGAAGTCTTAATGGTATTAAAAGGATTTGAGGTCTTAATAAAAGTTGTAGATAAACATATTATCTTTCAGTGTGCTTTGGATTGGGTCAATTTCAGATTGTTATGAATTTATCATTAATTGTTTGGTAACAACATGTAATATGCCCAGTTTTTATGTTGTCATTATAAATTCAACATATTTTTTTTGAACCGTTGGTTTGGTGTGAGTTTTGGATATGTTGTATAATAATTTGTCAAGAATGTTCCTGTAAAATTTGAGGATGATCAGATAAAGTTATCACCATGAAACATATAATGTAATGTGTTTGCAGCTAGTGTGTTTGATTAAATGCTTGAATGAAATTCATGTTGTTAAGCCATGATTGCTTGTGTTGTTTGTGAAAATGATTTATAAAAAGGAAATGAGTTCATGTTTTACCATTATATGAAACATGTTTCATGTTAATGGCGGGTAATGATCCCCGAGAGTTAAATGGGTAATGATCCCCATGGGAACTTGTGTTTCCGACCATCGATGGCGGTTTGTCCGTGCCGATAAACGATAGGTGGTGTACGAACCAAGGTTTTAAATCTTTGTGAATGAAACGGGTAATGATTCCCGAGAGCAAATGGGTATGATCCCCATAGGAACTTTTGTTCCTGACCATCGATGGAGGCTGTCCGTGCCGATAACGATAGGTGGGTGTACGAACCAAGGTTTTCGTACCGTGAACTCATGGTTACTTGCTGTGATGACAATATTGAATTGTGAATTGCGTGTTGAAATCTTTATTGAATGATTTTTGGAAACCTTATTGTGTTTATGAACTCAAGTATTGAAATACGAATTGAAGTATTTGTTGGAAAACATAATTGGTTTTATGAACTCATGAGTTAAAACTGGATGAATTGTGAATTGATGTGTTAAATCCCAAATGGGTGATTAGTGAACTCATGGTTTCTCTGTAACTATATTTATGCGTGAATATATGTGTTGAATCATTGATGAATGGCCTGTTGACAATTATTGTGGTATTGTAAACTCATAGTTTGTTGGTGACAATATTACTTAAATGGATGAGTTGTTGAAAACAATATTGTTGATGTGAATTGTTGAGTTGATCCTAAATGGATGATTTGTTGATAATACCATTAATGTTGTGAACCCATAGACTGAATTCTAGATTGGATAAGTTATCGAAAATATTGAGGTATTGTGATTCTTGAATATATCATTGATTCGTTGAAGTTGTAATGCGTTCTTGTTATATGTTTTTTTGCTTGATAAAATGATTATGTTTGCGCATCTTTGGAGAATTGGGAATGCATTCTATTGAGCTGTCATCTCACCCCAATTGACATCCTTGCAGATTTATCAGAGTGGCGCAGCGAAAGTTATGAATGATTAGCTTAGTGATCGAATTGTTTTATTGTATTGCTTGAAATGTAATTTTAAATAATATGTATGTTGAAAATTTTGTTAATGGTGATAAGAGAATTCATACGTTTAAGCTCAGGTTAGAAAGGTTAAATTACATTTGTTGTAATAAATAAATTAGAAGAGTTATATGCATAAGTCTCTTTCCGACCCGTAACGCTTCGAGTTCGGATATCCATACGGGTTTGAACTTGGTCCAGAACTCGGGGTGTTACAGTTCCATTTTCTAAAAAACGGAAAACCCATCCCTCTTTCGTTCTAGTTCTCAAACCAGCAAAAGCTCTGACGAGGATGAAAATGAGATCGGTACTTCTTCTGCGAGGGAGAATCACTCGACTATTTCTGCTATGGCGCAATTGTCTGGTGTCTTCTCCGATTCTATGCAAGATTAGGAGATGATCATCTAACTTGCTACTTTGCGAAGCTCTCGCTAAAATTTGCGATGCCCCCTGTTAGAGGATAATGAATCTTTTCATGAGTTTCCAACAGCGACTCCTAGCTTTTTAAATGCTCTCAATGCTTTGGTATGTTCATATTCCTTTGTTTCTTTGTGACTTCGATTATAAGCTTTATCTTAACTATTTATTTATTTTCTTTTATAGTCTGGGAGAACTTCTTTTGTTGTTGCCTCAGACCTCGAGAAAAAAGACGCAACAATCTTGAAAAGAAGAATCGCAACTTAAAGAGAAGATCCAAGAACTAGAAATCAAGTTGCGTCATCTCGCGGGGGAAGGATGAAAGAATTCAACAGGTTGGAAACGAGTCTACTTCTAAGAATAAAATATCTACTCTTCAAAGTGCGAATCAACAACTTTATGGCACAAAATTTTTACTCTTCAAATCGTCTTTATTTTGTCATCTACTTTTCTTTGCCTGATTTATTATTTTTCGTAGACATATATAATCTCTCCGAAGAAGCCATTCTTCTCCATTCATTTCCCGAGCCTATGGACAATGATGCTCTTCTCACCCACCTCAACGAATCTTTAAGTAGTTCGTCAAACAAAATTGATTCCCTTCCATTAAATGAACTTCAAACCAAATACCGTCTTTTAGAGATTGATCATAGATCTAGTTTAGGTTTAGCCAATCGATTTAAACAAATGTATATTGATTCTCATAAGAAAACCAAAACCTTAAGGAAGAAAATTAGTGGTCTCATAGATGACAAAGACCGCATTGCTAATAAAGGTGCTCAAAGCGTTAGCAAAATTTCAAAAATCTCTTCTCGAAGTACAAATTGAGCGAGATGAATCTCTTCGTCAGAATGCCATACTTAATGAGCCGAGAAGATCAAATTGTTAAGCTTCTTGTTATAAATAACAATGATGAATTTGCTTGGGCTGCGAAGGTTCTAGATAATGCCGGGAATAACTTAGGTGTTGATGTTAGTCTTCATGCCGAGCATCTTGCCTTGGTTAAAGATATGATATCCGACGAGAGAAGGTTGTTTATTATACTTTACTTTTTGCTCCTTACCTCTCGTAGTATTGTTATTGAATTGTTAATTCATTGTCATATGTTTTTGAGAATCCGAGAAGAGATTTCAAACAAGGATTGAAGAACTTGAGTACAAAAAGAACAACTCGCACAAGAATTTTCTCTTCGCAACAACAAGTATTCTAAGTTGAAAAAACAATCAAGCTACGATAGCGAACTTCAACAACGATGTTGTTCGCTTTCGCAATCAAACTATTGAGACAGGTTTGCAATGATCACAAGATTCCTCTTAGTTCATACCCTTGTCTTCTTGATAATATTCTGAAGATATACCTTTCTCTCGACGTTCGACGATAGCGAAGCTAGTGAAGAAGAAGAGTCCAGCGAGAAGAATGATGAAATCGAAGAATCGATAAAGAAGAAGAATCTTCCAAGAAATAACTTCCTTTTCTTCTTTCATTTCTTGTAATATCCGTATATATATCCTTTTAATCTTATATTTCTATAAACCTTCATTGTAAATTTCTTGGATTACTAAATATGAATTCAACCTTTGTTTTCTTTTCTTGCACATACTAATCAAGCAATTCTTCTTTGTAGTACATTATTCTTTATTTTCTTGTTTCCTTTATGCATAACTCTATCATATGAAAATGAATAACAAAATTTCATCACATGCATTCCCATACTTGCCTCTGTTATTTATTTGCAAATGAGAGATTTATTTTGAAGTTAATCATCGCGACAAGATCGCAGGATATCTTCATAAATGAAGAAATCTATTGATCTTGCCTTAACATTTCTTGTGTGGTCTTATTTTGCCTTCCTAATTAAAGGTCTTACTTCGCCACCCCTCATTGCGACAAAGTCGCAGGACGTCTTACATTTTCATGCAATGACCCATTGACCTTGTCTTATCATTTCGCAAGTATTTTTGCCTCTGCAGATATTTTCTTGCGACAATATGACAGAGCTTAAATACTCTTGCGAATATAAAAACCCCATGACATTGTCGTCTTTGCGACGAAGTCAGCAGGACGTTTTACATTTTCATGTAAAAACCCATTGACCTCGCCTTACCTTCATGTTTGTATTTTTGCCTCTTCAGGATCATTGCACAAATATGACAAGCCTAAATTTCCTTACGAAAATAAAGTCTCATGACATTTGTGTCTTTTGACACTTATCGGCTCCCTAATGGATGGTGCCGCCTTATCTTCTCCCGGTTGCCCCTTCAAGGAGGCGTACATCGGCCATACAAGACTAGCTCCTCCCATCCAGGTCTTAACAACAACTTGCGGTTGTTTTCGCACCTCTTATCCCTTATAGCTATATGGTTTATGGTTACGAGACCGCACCCTAAGTGGAGTTTTCTTGGGAAAAGATATACCAAGACTTGCCAAGAATGGCCGAGACACTTCAAATGCCCCCGGGCACTCTTGGCTCAACCGTGTACCCGGCGCCTTGAGCATACATCGACTCCTTGGAAGAGACCCTCGGGCGTCCAACGTGGTATAACCATATATATATAGTTGGAAATCCAAGGTATCTCCCAGGATAGGCTTTCATGGGCCCCAAATTTCCATGACTCGAGTTCCGGGAGCGGTGTAACCTTTTCACCGAGCCATGTCAAGAGATACCCCTTATATGACGCACTTTAGGTCTTACATTTGCCTCTTGCGAAATATTATTCGCAAACTAGGGTGTATGCCATAAAGGTTCGTCCCATTCACTCACTCTTTCATTTTTGTTAATTCATTCAATCATTCATTTTGTTTGCGAAGCTATCGCGCAATCTTACATTGTTTAATCATTTTTGTTTTTCAATTCTTCAATCAAATTGTCATACATTTTTGATGGCGAGATCCTCGCATATTTCTTCTTCCATTATTTCTTCTTCCTCTTACCCTTAACAAGCTTTTGTTACTGCCTTTTAATGATTACTTACTTCTTACACTTTTTGCTCCTACTGCTCTCTGCTTCTTCACCATTCAAGTCTCTTAATGATTCCTTTCCATCATAACTTGCAACTGTTTTCATGCACGTGTTTCGCAATGTATCTTCTCCTCTTACATCAATGGCATCCACCATAAATCTTTCTCTTCTTTGTTCATCTTTTGCATGTTGCTTCCAACCCTTTCTTTTCGCAGACTCTCTCTTCGCAACTCTCCACGTCGATCTCATAGCATTTTTGCCCTTCCATCCAGTCTCCCTTTATAATTCCAACACCACTAGGATGAGGAAACTTTATACATCGATGATATGTTGACGCTACACCTGAATTTCATGCAACCATGGCCTTCCGATCAATGCATTATAAGGGGATTCCACATCGACCACACAAAACAAAATACCAAAATAGATAATCCTTGCAAGGGTATTCTCATATGAACTTCTCCTTTAGGCTTGTTCATTTGTGCCATTGAAACCATATATTTTGTATGTTGAAGGTATCAATTCTTCATCCTTTCCCCCATAGTCTTGTAAGTATGGTAAAAAGGATGTTTACCGAGCTTCAAAGGTATCAATTAATATTCTATTGATTGCCAAAGCAATTTTCTACTTCATCATCTTCGCCATCAACGAGTTTTGGATTAATTTCCAGTTTTACAACCAATGGGCTATCATGTATTTCTCTACCTTTGGGTATTTCTTCCGAGAGAAAGAAATAATCTGCAATTGCCACTCTTTTAATAGCGATGTCCTCGCAATGTTCAACACTTCTTTATCATCAATATCCCTCGCAAAAACCCTACTGAGTATGTTATCATGAAAATCTTCAATTGTGCGATATGAGTGAACAATGGAGTTGCAAAATAAATTTTTAGCTTTCGCTCCAACTTCTATTACGAACGTTTCTTTCCCCTTTGATGGTGGTGGCGGCAATGGTTGAACTTTCTCTTCACTTTTTAGAAAGTGATTGACTTTCCTTGATCAATCATTCTAAGGATGATTCTTTTTATGTTTCGCAATCATTTGTCGATGTCCATGAAAAGCGGTGGTAAGAGCAGAATTCGTGACTTCTATCACCTTTGGGTGGCGGTTCATTTCCCATGTTCCATGGTGCGGTATGTTTTCCATCAAGAGTATAGCTTCCCATATTTTTTCCACACTAGTATTTAGTGGTGGCATCTTGATTTCTTCCCATACTACTCCGTGACGTCATTTGTCCTCCCCGATAATTCGCCTTTGACTTCCATAAGTCTCTTGCGGATGATCAAGTCTTTGAATTTTGTTATTGCCCCCACGGTTGTAGTAGTTCCTTTCTCTTTAAAATTCTTCTTGATCATGGCTTCCCATGGCTACTATCTTCGGCTGTCCATCATCTGTTATCCTTTCTTGTTGACCTTGCGAAGTACTCGCCACCGTGTTTATTAGCTTTGGTAATAAACTTGCATTCGCAGCATTTGAACTTGTATTCGCAATTGGATATGATTCCATCTCATTTTGCCTTTCCTCTAAAGCAATATACTCCTCTTGAAGTTCTCGTGACTCCGTCATCGTGATTGTATTCTTGACTCTAAAAATTTGAATATATAGCAAATTGGTTGCGAACATAGCATTTATGAATGATAAAATGAGATATCTTTCATCCACTCTTCCAGCCATTTCACTACACATCGTCTTCCATCTCACAGCTTAAATGTCTTAAACTTTTCGCCAACTCTTTGCTTCAGCCCAAACACATCTTCAATTCCCGGTCGCGAGGAGTTATTACTTATGTATGCCCCTAAGAATATAGCTTGTAAATGGTTGAATGACGTGATGGTGTTTCTTGGTAAACCCTCAAACCATTTCAGTGCTTCTCCTGTTAAGCTTGATGCGAAATATTTGCATAATATTGCATCATGATTTTTCCACTGTAGCATACACCTCACATACGATTTTATATGTTGTATTGCGCAAGTTGTTCCATCAAAAATCTTTGGTTAATGCGGGTAAATTGCATTTTGGGGTATCCTCCTAATCGCACCTCTAGAGTAAAGGGGATTTTTGCAGCTTCTTCGATGGCCTCATCCAATTGTCTTCTTCCTCCACCTCTTCTATTGTTCAACATTCCTCTCATCTCTGCCAACTCTCTTAAGATTTGTTCATTTACATCAGGGTTCGGATTCATTGGTCTTTTTAGCTCCGTTTCTCTCCTTCTGCGTTCATGCCTACCTTGATTTTCTTGTTCAACATTCTCTTCTCTTCTTTCTCTGCGACTTTCTCCTTCATCTCGTTCGCGAATGCGCATACCATTGTATCTATCGTTTTCTCTTCTTGGTTGTCTATCAACTCTCCTTTGTACTCTTTCATATTCTTCATTGATATTTCCATTGTTGCGATTTTGCTCGCGCCTTCTTTCTCGATTGTCATGATTGTTCTGCCGAATTGCTTCCTCCAATTCCCGTTCTTCCATTTCTACTCTCAATCTTTCTCTTCGCAAGCTAGATGCGCTTGTTCGATATAATGCTTTTCGATGTCTTCTTCAATCTCCTTTTGTTTCCTCTGTATTTCTCTCCCATGCAATATTCTTCTTCCTTCTTCCTGATTTTCTTCATTAACTGGACCATCCTGCTGCCTATTTCCTTGAACTCTGTTATTTTGGATATTATGTAAAATCTCAGGACGTGGAATACATACTACTTCCCTCCTTTCGCAGCATCCTTCATCGAGATTTGGCTCTCTTTCTAGATTTTCTTCATTAACATTTTCCTCAGGTAACATTCTCCTCATATCATCTCTAACCGATCCTGATCTTGATTTGGTATTACTTCTCGAGTTCCTATTCTGCAACCTCATATTTTCCATTCTTAACTCATGGTTCTGCCTTGTTAAATTTGCGCGCTCTTCCGCTTCCAATCGCCTTTCTTCATGTATCGTTTGCCTCAACGTTTCTAATGCTACTATTTCTTTATTTCTATGAGCTGTTTCTCCCATCTCTTTTTGATTTCTCTCCTCTTGTCCATTATTTATCAATTGTTGCACTTCTTCTCTTTCTTCCATAGAATTTGATCTCCATGTATGTACACTCACCCTATCATAATCTATTACTCTATTCGGTGCTAGTTGAATTGGTGGTTGAATTTGGCCTTCTTCTCTATCTCTTGCGTTTATTCTTGATGGTTCACCTACTTCATTTCTCCTTTCTCCAGCTAATCTCCCGCTTCTCCTTATAATTGTTGGTTGTTCTGATGCATTCCTTCTTCTAGCCATTTCTCAATTTTAATAAATTGTTGAAAATTATACGAAATTTATTTCCTGTTACTCCTGATTCTTTCAATTCACAAGGTTGATCTCTCCTCAGTCCCTGTTTCTAGCGCATATGTAGTTGCAGGATTTCCTACACTACACCCCTCATTAGATTCAACACAATTAACTCATTTGAAGATGAATAACTATGAATTTGATTGATTATTTTCTTGAAATGTTTACAAAGAATGATAGAACGGAATTAAGGAAATTTCAATCACTCTAAAGTTTCTCTCTCTTAATGTCTTGCTTAACCATTCAAAAGACCTCTCCCACAACAGACCGACTCAACCCTTTATATAGGGTAGTATACGATGGATGATGACTAATTTGTCCTTTATTTTCGGGAATAACTTGCGAAGTGTCGCAAGTGTATAAGTGTTCGTCCTCGCGACACCCTTAACCTTCGCTGATTTTTACATCTTCCTCGTGTTGCATTTGTCATCATCCATGGCGTCATTTATTTTACTTCCCGCGACTCCTTCGTGATATTGTATTTATTAATCTCGCGAAGTATTGATGTCGCGATATTCTGATCCTACAGTACCTTAATCGGTGTGAGACTTGGTTAGGGCTCAACTATATTCTAGGACAAAGTTAACTTGTAGTAGGCTAGTGTCTTTAGCGGCTTAATACAGTGTGGTGTTCAAACTGGATTAGGTCCAGGGTTTTTCTCAGTATTTTGCGGTTTCCTCGTTAACAAAACTTCCGGTGTCTGTGTTATTTCTTTTCCGCATTATATTTGTTTATATAATTGAAGTTTCTTAGATTGTGCGTAGTTCAATCAATTGGTAAATACAACCTTTGGTTGTTGATTGAAATTGATTGACACTTGAACATTGGTCTTTGGTACCGTTCGGGTTGTTTCTCATAATAATCGGGCTCACGGATTCCTATCTCTGTTTGATTAGATGATAACATTGAGAAACTGAGATATAACTCTTGGATATATTTCCTTGATTGAGTCATATTGTCTAGTTGATTCTCTTGGAATTATATTGGAGTTAGTCCATACAGATTGCCAAACTAAGTATTGGGTGTGGTTGTTAGACCCCCGCTTTTTCAAATACGATATCCTACAATACATATAGATATGTACTTAGGAAAAAAGTGATTCATTGATGCCGTACATATCATTATGTACTGTATAAACTCCTAAATTATACTTAAATATTATCCTACACTACATATCGATACGTACTTTGGGGAAAAGTGATTTGTTGATACACAACATATCAATATGATCTGTATGAACCCCTAGTTTATGCTTGATATGACCTTGTATTTCTCTGAGAATTTTGATTCATGTATTCAAGAGGAATCATCAGAGAATTTCAGAAAATATACAGAGAGAAGAATGGAGGCAATGAAGTTGGGAGTTTTGGTTGCAGTAATTGTTATGGGACTCATAGCTGCCTCATCCATAAAGAATGTCACTGCTGCTGATGCACCTACATCATGCGCCACCTCTGATGCAGTCGCATTTGCTTGTGTTGTCTTTGCTTCATTTCTTTTATTTGCCTATGGATTACTTTTCTCGAGCTAAAGGTTAAGCTTTGGTGCATTCAATGATAAACAATTTCGACAGTACCTAAATTGTTGATGTGACAGTTACGATAAAAACATCATATTAGGAAAACTAGTGGTGTGTTTTGTACTTACAATTTGATTAAATAGTTGAGATTGGATTTTTTTTTTTTAATGTTTCGTTTCTGTAATAAAGTGGTCGAGAAAAAAATAATGGTACCTTATTGAAATAATTTATGCGTTCTTATCCACGAATTTTCTTTTCGTGTGGCATTATAATATACAACTGATTCTATGTCAGCTGACTAAATTGGTTCACAAGTATGGAAAAAGGGTAACAACGTCATATACATGTTTTGAATTCAATTTGAACCTCTAGTTAAATGAATTATCCCGTTGGACCCTACATTTAATGGGTTTTAGACCAACCAACAAATTTCCCAAAACTACAAGACTAGATTATATACCTAATGTTTGGGCTCATACTCAGCTGGAGCACCACCCTTATTTCCTCCAAACATTTTTAGTTCTCTAAAGTTCCTAAAACTAAAGTGTTGTTTTAAACGAAAGTTAAACCAAAAGTTTCTAAATCCGTAAATCTTTATTTGCATCTTAATTATGTACAACTGAAACTTATTTATTGATTAGCCTAAGACCTTACTATGATCATATAATACCTTTAAAAAAGCTTTTACATGACTTTCAATTCTTATTGTTCTTGTAATACCTATTATTATCATCATCATTGAAATAATGAGAACATAAACAGGTTATCCAAAATCCAATTTAAGACAAATCAATACACCATATATTGAAAATATTAAGATAAAGTCAAACCACATAAATCAAAGTTTAATCAGAAGCTACAACGAAATCATTCACACGAGTAATTACTTACGTAGCCGATCCCGACGACGAAGAAAAGTACACGACCAAGCATAGTGTCTTGAGAATTGTTACCCTTGGGAAGCTCTATAAGCTTCAGGAGGCATAAACCATAAACAACAAAAATATTAACACCAGACTTTCTCCCAAGCATTCCCATATCATAGTACCCAACTAACACCACCTCTACGACCACCGTGTCCTGGACCAAACATCTTCTTTGAAAGTGGTAGCACCACTACCACCATCAGCTACACAAACAAAATCACTCAAGGACATATTCAATATGTAGTTCCCAAAAGCTTTAAATGCAAAACAAATCCAACGTATTGTAATTAACTAATATATACTCAAAATGGTTGTAACATGTATGATAAGATAATGCTTCCACCAACTTGCAAGGAAACAAAATGAACAACTATTAAATATACATTTCATATTATGCGACCATTCATATGCATTTGTTCTTGACTATCAAATAACTTATTAACAAATATAGGACTAAATGAGATCGAAAATGAAACACTACCGAAATTAAATCGATTGTATGGGTAATATAGATTAAAGTATCTTTGAGTTCAAATCGAACTTATCTTCTCTATCGTAATTATAGATTCGGAGATCAATCAAACCTCATTCAAGAACCCTAAAAAATATTAGTTAAAAATTCTTTGAAATTTTTATCTCAAAAGAGAGATTAAGATGAGGTAGTAATAGATCTAAACTCCAATCGGGATTTGAATTCGAGATGAATTGAAGTAAATAGGTTTTTGAAAACCGTAAAAATATTTTGGAATCGAAAAATTAGTAATTATGCGAGAAATTAACATGATATCAATAGATTAACTTATTTGTTCGATCATTTCGTTGAGTGGATCTTCGTTCTCGGTCATTGTTGACGATCTTCATCGATTTTTCTTCCTCTATTGAATTACACCTTGAAGAACATGTCTTGGTGTTGTTGATTTTAGGTTTTGGAGATGTAAAATGAAATAAAATAGCAATTTCGTTCTCTGCTCACAATTAGAAACTCTATGAGTTTGAGCCGAGAGAAGAACGAGAGAGAATGGAATAAAATAATTCTCTCTTTTTCTGTTTCTTAAAAATAATGCATGCAAGGGAAGGCTAATTTTGAAACTTAAAATTTGCGATGATGTCGGCTGTCAAGCGAAATTTAAAATCAAACCCTAAATTCTATAATTTTGGGTCGGGTGATTCTGCACAAACCGAGCTCTCGAACCATACCAAAACCGTATTCCAAATGTATCTCACAAATTTTTTTTGGTGGGTCCCGTGGGCCCCGCGCAGGACAACAGGGGGCCGGGTATATGTGAGAGCTTTATGACGGTTTTTTCTTTCACGGTTTCTTTCGTTGTCCGTTAAAAATTTTTGTTTTGGGCCTAGTAGTAAAATTTTTGTGAGGTTTCTTAATGTTGAACTCTAGGGGTGTGCAATCGACGGACGGATGCGGATTAGAGGTCACCCGCGTCCAAACCGTCAAAGTTACGGATTTGGAAAATCTAACCATGTCCGGCCCAATCACTCGCGGATTTAACATCTCGCGGATTAACGGTTGATACGGACCGGACGCAGATTAACCGTGGATCGGTGAATTTAAGGTCGAACCTAAAAATCGTTCACTACTACACGGCATAAACGGCGTCCTGCAAGTAATGTACGTATGTCAATAATGTTCAACTGCCCCTTAACTGCAATATTTCATTCTACTGGAAATAAGCCGCCGTCTGTGCAAATGGTGTGGGGACTGGGAGTCTGAACGGAAAACTTGGTCAACTCTATTGAGCATAAGTTTTGCTTTCCACGAGATTGCCTTTCCCAATTCTTTGACACTCTCCGTAAAACACCTCCTAACAAATGACATCCTAAAATGTACGGCACTTTCAAAGCTAACTGTCAAAATGATAGTCCCAAATTTTCTTTTGGCAACAGTCTACCTCTCCCTTTCCGTTAGTACTTAGTACAGGTAGTGACTTTGCCTGCATTTTAAAACTTCACATTCCTTGTTTTTCCTTTACTGCCATATTTACTCTCTTACTAATTAACTTATCCAAAATGATTGTATCTTCTTTAAGATGGCTAAAGAAGTCGGTCGCTTGTTGTCAAAATGATAATGCATATTTTCCCATTAGCAATTTGATTAAGCATCCTCTCAAATGATTATACAGTGCGGGTGAATCCGCGGATTTCAAAGTCCAACCGCAACCAAACCGTTAAAAGTGTGGATTGAGTATTCAACCCGTGTCCGGCCCATAGATCTTGCGGATTAGGTTTCACCTGCAATTTTGCGGACAGATACGGACGAAATCCGCGGTTCAGGACTTTTTGCTCACCCCTGTTGAACCCATATTGCACGGGGTTTACAATAGTTTTCACTTTTATTTATTCATTCAAAGTGAGTGGGATTATTCATTCAAAGTGAGTGGGATTTCCCTTTCTTTTCATTATTCATTCAAAGCAGTGTTTTAAGAACCGGACTGGACCGGCCGGTTGAACCTGTAAACCGCTGAACCAGTAAGAAAAACGGTCTGATTCAACACAAACCCATTAATATGCTAAAAAACCCATTAAACCGGTTGACCCGGACGGTCCAACCAGTGACCCTTGCGACCCAGTCCGGTGGTTTTCCAAGTGACCCAGTAATTGTTTGAAAAAAAATCGAAAAAAAGAAAAAGATCAGACGAAGGAAAACCAAGTTTACATAAACTTGTGTTAAGAAAACACAAATCAGATCTACAAAATTTATTCTATATTCGTTTTCAATTACTAATGGAAACTTTAATTTGTCCTAAATCACATTTCATCACATCACAGAACCAAAAAAATAATAATAGATCTTTGACGGAGAAATAAGATCCCAAACAATAAACTATTTCTCGAGATTGGATTAGGAAAGAAGAGAATGTTTGAATAATCTTCAATTTCCGTGATAAAGCTACGGCTATTGTTGATAGAGATGGTGTGATGGTACAGAGAGTTAGAAGAGAGGCGGCATTTGGACGTGATAGAGGAAGAAATAAGAAAGATGTAAAGATTAGGGCTAAGGGTGGGAAATGTAATTAACTAAAACTAGATGACTGCTGCAGCAGTGAAAGGCCGACAGAAATGCGCAATTTACATTTTAATAATGTGGAAATTTCTGAGTAACCCGTGTTTGGTTCCTCTCTCTTTTGGAAACCCATCATTAAGATAGTATATATCTATAGCCCAAAATACAAGATGTACGGTTGAGATTACTAGTTTTAGATATAATTTAGGTTTCCATATTTTGTGAAAGACTAAATTAACCTTTATCTATTTAGTACATATTATTAATATAACAAAAAACTAAAAAAAATAAATCAGTAATTACGGTCAAATAATTAGGAACGTGTTTGTGGGCGTTATTGGTGGAGCTTATTTATTTCTGCATGTGAAATCACCGTTCAAAAGAAATTACCATTTTTTAAGGATTTTTTTACGGTTAACCATATTAAAGCCCACTTATCCCGCTTCTCTTTTTTATCATTTCTTTCCTTCTCCAACGTGATTACTAAGATGCGCAAACAAAATTAATTTTCGTTTCCTGATAAAAGTGATTAATAGTTTGTGTTTAATTATTCATTAATAATATTTTAGCATCTTAGTTCTTCGTAAAGCTTATCATTCTACAAGAGTCTTTCGAGCGATCATTAAGTTTTGTTATGATTGGAAATCAATATTTTCTCTCTTTTTTTCTTTGTTCCGTTTTATGACTTTTCTTTGATTGTGTAAACCTGTGATAGTTTATGGTTTGTGTTTGATTGTGTACACTTGTGATAGATATGATTATTAGTGAATCGCACAATCGATGATTGTTTCAATTATTACTTAATCGACAACTGGTGATAGATATGGTTATCCCTGAATTGCGATAATTGAAATTATCACAACTTGTGATAATTGCGATTTTCACATTATGTTCATATTCCTAATAAAAAAAAATGAAATTTTCACTTTGGTTTGAGTGAAAATTAGATTCTCCATCTGATAATTGAAATTTTCACAATTGGTGATAATTTGGATTTTTCAATATATATGTGATAATTCTGATATTTACAAAACTGGAACTTGTGAAAATCGCAATTTTCATTAAAGTATGAAAGTTAAACTTTCCAGTCAAACCGCATGAAATGGAATTAGTTTAGGGAGATTTCTTAGGATTAATGGTCAAAAAATAACTATTTTAGGATTGATTTTTATTAAAGAGTTTAACTAATTCGGGAGTTAATTAGGGAGTTATTTTAGGGAGAATTTGAATGAGTTATTTTGGGGAGATATTTTAGGATTGATTTTTATTAAAGAGTTTAACTAATTCGGGAGTTAATTAGGGAGTTATTTTAGGGAGAATTTGAATGAGTTATTTTTGGGAGATATTTTAGGAAGATTTTATGAATTTACTAAATCTTTTCTAAAATTAAAAAAAGAAAGAAACAAGTAGATAAAAGGTTACTTTTGTAATTGAATCGTTTTTTTAACTAATTATGGGTTCTTAATATAGAGTATTTAAATGGAGGGTTTCTCATATAAGAAAAGGCAAAATTGGGCTAGAGATAATTTTCCCCTTTTAATAATAGGCACACCATTTTCTTTTATAATTTGAGTATTCGCAAGAATGCATGCATGGGCGATGTCGTAATTTGGAAATTTAAAAAGCAACATAAAGACTATATTTTCTCCTTGCCCCGGCCTCTTTTTTCTTTTCCTTTTTTTCCTTTTTTCAACCTAGTTATTTAACATAAGGTAAGAATCTATCCGGACTGGTAAAAATGTGTACACTAATCGGCTAAGGCCGGTTCCTATGGGGTATGGCATAAAAGTTGTTTTGCCATGCCACATGGCATGGCAAATTCGTTTCTCCACTATGGGAAAACTGGCAAATACTAGGTAAAACTGGCAAATCTTAGATAAAATAATATATTTGATATAATAAGTGGGACCTTATTAATAAAAATATTGTTTGTGTGTATATGTGGGGTATTTATAAGGTTTTAATATATTTGGTGGGACCCGTATGAAGTAAAAGTAATGTTAAAATAAGAAAAAGTAGGAGAGAAGAAGTTTGAAAATAATACAAAACTATTTAGCGGTGGAGTTTAGACCGCTAGAGGTGGAGACTCGGCCTGGCCTGGCTAAGTGGCAAATTTGCCACTTAGCCAAGCCAGTTTGCCAGCTCCATAGTGGGTTCATAAATGGCAAACTCTTTGGTTTTCCACACCCATAGGAAGGGGCCTAAGTAAATTTCGAAATCCACTAAAATTGCTGTTAAAAATATGCAATGTGGAAAAAAATATAGAAATTCACCAATTTCGAACGCCACATAAACTACTACCGCGTGAAAATATTGGAACATAAATACAGAAAATAAAACTATAAATTACCATTTCCAGGCATCCACACCAGAATTTGATTCAAGAATATAGAAGAAAATAACAGCTTGGGTTTTCTTGTTTGTGGCGTTACAAAAACGAGAGATGATAGACTGACCGAGGTTTTCTCTCGTGGTGTGTCCCGAGAGGGGATCGTGCGGTTCCGGCAGCCCTTCTCTGCATCGGGATTAGAAAAGGTTCAAGTGGGGCCAGCTTTTTATCTCAGTCGGTATATTTTGTCGGGACAAAATCTCGGTAGCTTAAGCATTTCCGTACAAAAATAGCCACACGTGTAAACTTTATGTGTATCTGATGATTATTTTCAATGTGGTTGTGGTAAAAAGGTTCGTTGAGACTTGTGAAAGCAAAAGATTTTAGACTTATAAAACTTAAAAACAAACAAAACTTAATATAAAAAGTGATTTCAAGATTTAAAAATAGACCAAGGCTCAGGATTCCACTATTCCTCCTAATTGATTGGTTTATAATGATATTTCAAGAATTATTGTTAAGCTCTTTTTCTCATTAATTCACTATTAATCTATATGGTGTCCAAACATTAAATTGTAATCCCTAAGCATGAATTATCAAAGAATTGATTCTAAGCATAACACATCGAATTGATTCACAACTAATTAAGAAAACCAATTTTATCTTTATGTTGATCCTAGTGAATTAAATAAAATAAATAATTAAAGAAATTATAAAAGAAATTACCAATCAAGCATGAGTGAATAGTTTCTGCGTTGCCTCGATCCTTTGGGTATTTTAGCCGCTCATCATGTTGAAAACCCTCTCAAAGAATTTATTTATGCTCAAAAATGGTTTACAAATGATGAATAAGGGAGGAATAATGAAAAATCGGGTTTGTAACAATTATTTTTGTTACAAACCGAACTGTTACAGAGAACGATATGAATGAACTGTCGTTGTCATCAGTAGCAAATACTGATCGCTCCTTGTGCGTCTTATGTTCTTCAAAGAATGAACGACCGCCTCTCAGTAGTCTTTTGTTCTTCGTGTTCTTCAGCAGCAGCAAAAAATGGTGTATCCTGCCACTTGATTTTCTCGACTATGTGATGTTCTAAATTCTCCCTAACCTCTCCGTACCCCCTCCTCTGACCTCAGGCACCCTTTTTATACTTGACACCGACCAAATCTCCCCTCATAACTGCTCCAAATTTTCTCTTTTATTTCTTTGCACAATACGGGAATAATTTCCCTTTTTAATCTCTCGCACGCATCTCGTTGGTGAATATCATGTGGTGATTTGGACCTTACACACTTAAACATGTTGAATACGTATTTCACAGGGGTTAAGCACACGAAATCTTCCCAAATATTGCACACAGAATCCCGAGATTTTATTCTTCTCCGTTTTATTCCAATCAGCGAATTTATTCCTTTTTTAACGAAAATAAATATGTTACCAACCCTGTGTTATCTCCATAACTCAATATCAATTCAAGTCAGCAACCAAATCCGTCTAAATTCCTTCCAAAATCAATCCAGAGATTTACGCCGGTGAAAGTTAGTTTTCCCGCCAAAAAGCAGTCTTCAAACGAGGAAGAAGGGTGTCCCTTAACCAGCAGCTTGGGGAGCGAATAGCAATGGGTTGCCCCTTATCCAAAG
Organism: Papaver armeniacum; assembly: GCA_023531295.1. Classification (NCBI taxonomy): domain Eukaryota; kingdom Viridiplantae; phylum Streptophyta; class Magnoliopsida; order Ranunculales; family Papaveraceae; genus Papaver; species Papaver armeniacum. The sequence goes on from JAJJWW010017240.1 coordinate 41,919, forward strand.
TGGGAGTCCGAATAGCAAATGTCCTCCGGAGGTGTTCCGAGCAACTTTTCGAGCCGAATTTTCCAACAATCTTTATTTCCAAAAAAATACCTACAAACACACAAAACACCATAATAAGGAAAAAAACGAGTACTAACAATACGAAACATTGAGGACAAATTAGACACATAAATGTGTCTATCAAATACCCCCAAACTTATTATTTGCTAGTCCTCGAGCAAAACTAAAAAATAAAATTCTAACTCACTAGGTGGCCCCAGTGACCGAGTTAATCTCGGGAGGGTTTACCGAGGTGTACCCACAAAACCATTACTCGGACCCTAGCTATCTACGCAGAACCTTGGAAGGCACTAAAGAATCTCCTTGGTTGGCATACTTATTGACTACAGGAGGAAGTACCCGATGCGAAATTCCAATAGTTGTACACGAGTTTGCACTCAAGCATACTAAAATTCATATAAAGTGTGAGCTCTACTCGGATAGTTTCGGACATCATAAACCGAGTCAACCAATCACATGGATAGATTAAGAAGATGGATGTAGAGAAAAACATGGATGATGTTGACTAAGGCGAACCTATCCTAATGGACTGAGATACCTGGTCGACTAATATTAACCCAACCGGCATATACAAGGGGACCCCGGTGGTCGATAATCCTAACTCTAGGTCAACACAACTGGCATATACAAGGGCTCCAGGTGGTCGACTTTATTGAATTTATTCCGGTTGGTCTGATGGTCCTGGTCTCAATTTTTTTTTTTTTTTTTGGTATCTCGGTCACTCTATTTCACCCTTGCAATGGTAAAAAAGAAAAAGAAGTGATCAGGATTCTTTCGATGTTTCCATCACGAGGATATGGCGAAACTACCATGTTTTCTTTTCTAACACCTGAGCTCTGTGCTTTTATGAATAGACTCTTCTAGACGTTTCCATTTAATCAGATTGGTTCCTCAACTCCTACAACCAACATGTTTCCATCCACTTAGATTGGTTAGTGCCGACCTTAATAAACATAAATTTCTAGGCTCTAGAGTTTATTTATTGCAACTAAAAGCTAACAAAAAGTTTCTTCCCCACTGGGCAACACACTGTCCTCAATGTTTCTAATGAAAGAGCAATACCAAAAAGTAAAGTAACATGAGGAATCAGTAAAGAGAGAAGTCGGAAAGATAGTACCTGGGTGAAGAGAGAAATCAAAAACTAATATACAACATACAATCGCCTCGATGGTCAATCAAGGGTAAACAGGGTCCTCCAGAGGGACCTCCTCAGCATCACTTGTAGGAAAGGGCTCTAAAAAGGGTTTAAATCTCGACCGTTAACCTTCGAAGAACTACTACCATCCGGTGTCTCGATCTCAACAGCTCCATGAGGAAAGACAGTGCGAACAATAAAATGACCCGTCTACCGAGAACGTAACTTCCCAGGGAAAAGATGCAAGCGGGTATCATACAGAAGAAATTTTTGACCTGGAGAAAATGACTTCCTTAAAATATTTCTATCATGCACAAGTTTCATTTTGTTCTTATACTCCTTAGCACTATCGTAAGCATCTATACGAATCTCTTCCAACTCATTGAATTTGGAGTTTCCTCCGGGCTCCCGCCTTGTCAAGTGAAAAATTTAGCCGCTTAACAGCCCAATAAGCTCTATGTTCTAACTCAACATGTAAATGACATGCCTTGCCATACACAAGCCGATAAGGCGACATTCCAATAGGGGTCTTAAACGCAGTACGGTAAGCCCATAAGGTATCAGTAAGCCTAGACGACCAGTCTTTCCGATTAGGATTAACTGTTTTCTCTAATATACGTTTTATATCCCTATTGGAAACCTCTACCTGACCACTAGTCTGTGGATGATATGGGGTGGCTACCTTATGTGTAATACCATATTTCTTCATCAAAAGCTTAAAAGGTCCATTACAAAAGTGCGACCCTCCATCACTAATTATAGCTCGCGGTGTAACAAAACGTGTAAGTATATTATTTTTCAAGAACTCAATCACAACCCTATGGTCATTGGTTTTACACGCAAGCGCCTCAATCCACTTAGAGACATAGTCTACAGCGACAAAAATGTATAGGTTACCAAAAGAATTAGGAAACGGACCCATAAAGTCAATACCCCACACATCAAAGACCTCGACAACTAAAATAGGGTTCAAGGGCATCATGTTCCTACGGGAAATGGTTTCTAATTTCTGCAACGTTCACAAGTAACACAAAGAATCGTGGGAGTCTTTAAACAACGAAGGCCAATAGAATCCACCTTGCAATATCTTAGCAGCAGTCTTCTTAGCACTAAAGTGACCCCCACAAGCATGATCTTGACAAAAGGAAATAATCTTGGACTGGTCACTCTTAGGTATACATCTCCTAATAACTGTCCGGACAGTACTTAAACAAATAAGGATCATCCCAAAAGAAGTGCTTAACCTCGGCTAAAAACCTAGAATGATCTTGTTTACCCCAATGTTGGGGCATTCGACAAGTAACAAGATAGTTCACTATATTCGCATACCAAGGTAATTGGATAACAAAGAACAGTTGTTCATCAGGAAAACTATCCCTAACAGGAGGAGAATCATCAGGGGTATCCACAACAAGCCTAGACAAGTGGTGTGCTACCACATTTTCTGTACCTTTTTTGTCTCTAAAGTCTAAGGAAAATTCCCGTAACAAGAGGATCCATCTAATCAATCTAGGTTTAGTATCCTTCTTGGAAAGAAGATACTTCAAAGTAGCATGATCGGTGAAGATTATGACCTTAGAACCTAAGAGATAGGGTCTAAACTTGTCTAAGGCAAACACAATGGCTAACAATTCCTTCTCCGTAGTGGTATAGTTCAAATGGGCATCATTCAGAGTTTTGCTAGCATAGTAAATTACATGAAGTAATTTATTTTCTCGCTGACCTAGCACAACACCAATAGCATAATCTGAAGCATCGCACATGATCTCAAAGGGTAGGTTCCAGTTGGGTGCCTGGACTATGGAGGCGGTAGTAAGTAAAGTCTTAAGCTTCTCAAAAGCCTCTAAACAAGCATCATCAAAGACAAACTTAACATCTTTTGCAAGCAAATTGCAAAGAGGTCTAGAAATCAAGATAAAATCCTTAATGAATCGACGATAAAAACCCGTATGCCCTAAGAATGACCTAATATCTCTTACGGTTTTGGGACTCCGTAAAGTCTTGATAAGGACAACTTTGGCTTTATCTACCTCTATACCCTTAGAAGATACGATATGCCCTAAAACAATTCCTGATCGAACCATGAAATGACATTTCTCCCAATTAAGCACTAGATTCTTTTCCTTACACCTAGTCAACACTAATGACAAATGATGCAAGCACTCATCGAAAGATGAGCCAAACACCGAAAAATCATCCATAAAGACCTCTAAGAACCGTTCTACCATATCTTAAAATATGCTCATCATGCAACTACGAAAAGTCGCAGGGCGTTACATAGCCCGAAAGGCATGCGTCTATACGCAAAGGTACCAAAGGGACAGGTAAAAGTGGTTTTCTCCTCGGTCTCTCGGGGCAATAACGATACGATTATAGCCGAGTAGGCATCTAAAAAGAAGTAATGACTATGTCCAGACTAATCTCTCTAGCATCTCGGTCGATGAAGGGAAGGGGAAAGTGGTCCTTCCTAGTGACCTTGTTCAATTTCCTATAGTCAATACAAACACGCCAACCCGTGGTCAGTCGGGTTGGGATTAACTCATTATTATCATTCTGGACTACAGTAATACCGGATTTCTTAGAAACAACCTGAACGGGGCTGACCCACTTGCTGTCTGAAATAGGGTAGATAATGCCTGCATCTAACAACTTAAGGATCTCGGTTCGAACTACTTCTTTCATATTGGGGTTTAGTCGACGTTGCATCTCCCTAGAAGGTTTGGTATCTTCCTCTAAATAAATCTGATGCATACAAACAGTAGGACTTATACCCTTAATGTCTGCTATGGTCCACCCTAAAACTTCCTTGTTGTTCTGAAGGACGGTTACAAGCCTACTTTCCTGATCACTATCCAAGTCGGAAGCAACAATCACAGGTAAAGTCTCATAAGGGCCTAAAAACACATACTTCAGGGTATCTGGCAATGGTTTTAGGTCCAACTTAGGAGGCTCTTCTAACGAAGGAACTAGGGTAGACTTAGAAATTGGTAGTGGCTCGAACTTAGGTTTCCATCCATTACTAGTGTCTAACAAACGGGTTGAATCTAACAAAGCATTCACCTCGTTAATCACATTGTCATCATCGAAATCAATCCCAAAGTGAGCTAGGCATTTCTCTAATGGATCTTCTAACAAAGTGTTTGGTAATGACTCCTCGACTAATGTTCCTATCATGTTCATGTAGGATCAGAATATCGCGACATCAATACTTTGCGAGATCAATTAACAACAACATTGCGAGGGCGTCGCAGAAGAATAATATAAATGACGCAACGAATGACGACAGCCAAACCACGAGAAAGGTGTGAAGACCTAGCGAAGTTTAGGAGTGTCGCGAGATTATATACTTGTACACTTGCGATATTTCGCAAGTCATTCCCTGAAAATAAAGGATGACTTAATTTGTCATCCACCGTGTACTACCCTATATAAAGAGTTGAGCAAGTCTATTGTGAGGAGGATTCTTTTCGGGGTGTTAGACAAGTCATTAGGAGAGAGAAAGTTTGTGGTGATTGTAATTTCTTTAACTCTTTTCTATTTTCTCTTGTAAACATTCAAGGAAATAATCAATAAAATCATTGTTATTCATCTCCAAATGTCTTAGTTGTGTGGATTATTGTGAGGGGTGTAGTGTAGGATTTCCTGCAACTACATATTGGCGCTAGAAAGGGCTGTTTGAGTAAGGATTGACATCGTGATTTGAAAGAATTTGGAGTAGTAGAGAAGGAATTTGATATAATTTTCAACGGTTTACCAAAATTAAGAAATGGCGGGAAGGAGAAATGCATCTCGAGCAACTAACAATTTGTTAGGAGGAGTAGGAGACTTGCCGTGAGAAGAGAGAAATGAAATGGGAGAATCCTCAAGAAGGAACATAAGGAATGATGAAGAAAATCAAATTCAACCACCAATTCAACCAAATGAGCGGATAGAAGCGTGGATTATGATAGAGTAAGCGTGCATACTTGGAGATCAGACTCTGTGGACGAAGGGGAAGAAGAACAATAATTGGTAAACAATGGACAAGAGGGGAGAGACCGAGAAGGGAATGGAGAAATAATTCATGGAAATGAAGAGATCGCAGCATTAGAGGCGTTGAGGCAAACAATACATGAAGAGAGACGATTAGAGGCAGAGGAGCGTGCAAACTTGACAAGACACAATCATGAGCTGAGGATGGAAAACATCAGATTACAAAATAGAAGGTCGAGAAGCACTACAAGGTCAAGTTCAAGATCAGTTAGAGAGGAAAGAAGGAGAATTTTACCTACAGAAAATGTTGATGAAGAAAACCATGAAGAAGCGCAAAATCAAGGCATAGAACATTGCGAGAGAAGAGAAATGATGGAAGATCGTTATGTTCCACGTCCCGAGACTTTTCAAAATGGGAAGAATGGTGGAAACCAAGGAAATAGGCAGCGTCAGAGGCAAAATAATCCAGTTGATGAAGAAAATCAAGAAGACGGAAGAAGAATATTGCATGGGAGAGAAGCACAGAGGAAGCAAAAAGATATTGAGGATGAAATTGAAAGACATTATGTTGAACAAGCACGTCTAGCTCGCGAAAGAGAAAGATTGAGAGCAGAAAAGGAAGAACAGGAGTTGGAGGAGGCAATTCGCCAGAATAATCATGATAATCGAGAAAGAAAGCGAGAACAAAATCGCAACAATGATAATCTTGATGAAGAATATGAAAGAGCACAAAGGAGAGCTGATAGACAACAAAGAAGAGAGATTGATAGATATAACGGTGTGCGAATTCGTGAAAGAAGTGAAGGAGAAGATCGCAGAGAAAGACGAGAAGAGAATGATGAAAGTCCAAGCAGACATGAATGCAGGAGAAGAGAGGCGGAACTAAAAAGACCAATAGATTCAAGTTCTAATGTAAATGAACAAATTTTGAGAGAATTGGCATAAATGAGAGGAATGATGAACAGTAAAAGGGGAGGAGGAAAGAGACAGTTGGATGAAGCCATAGAAGAAGCTGCGAAAACTCCGTTCACACAAGAGATATAATTAGGAGGAATACCACCGAAGTGCAACTTACCGACATTAACCAGCATCTTCGATGGAACAACATGTGCGATACAACATATCAAAGCTTATTTGAGATGTATGTTACAATGGGAGAATCATGATGCTATATTGTGCAAATATTTTGCGTCAAGTCTGACAGGAGAAGCTTTGAAATGGTTTGAAGGGCTGCCGAAGAATACAATAACATCTTTCAATCACTTGCAGGCTATATTTTTAGGGGCATATATAAGTAATAATTCCTCGCGACCAGGTATTGAAGATGTATTTGGGTTGAAACAAAGGGTTGGTGAAAGTTTGAAGCATCTAACTGTGAGGTGGAAGACAATGTGTAGCGAAATGGCTGGTCGTGTGGAGGAGAGATATCTCATCTTATCATTCATTAATGCTATGTTCGTGACAAATCTGTTGTATATTCAAATTTTTAGAGTCAAGAATACAATCACCATGACTGAGTTGCGAGAGCTTCAGCAGGAGTATATTGCTTTAGAGGAAAAGCAAAATGAGATGGAATCATACCATGTTGCGAATACAAGTTCAGGAGCTGCGAATGCAAGTTTGTTACCTAAATTGATAAACACTGTGGCGAGTACCTCGCAAGGTCAACAAGGAATGAGGATACCAGATGATGGTCAACAAAAGTTGGTAGCCATGGGAAGTCGCGATCAGGAAGAATTTGAAAGTGAAAGAAATTTCTACAACCGTGGCGGAAATAATAAAATTCAAAGACTTGATCAGCCGCAAGAAACCTATGGAGGTCAGAGGCATAATCCGCAAGAGACTTATGGAGGCCAGAGCAGGCATTATCATAGAGGGCAGCGAGGTCATAGAGTCGTATGGGAAGAAATCAAGATGCCACCACCGAACGCTAGTGTGGAGAAGATATGGGAAGCTATAATCCCGATGGAAAACATACCCGCACCATGGAATATGGGGAATGAACCACCTCCGGTGTGAGAAGTCATGAATTCTGTTCCTATCACCATTTTCATGGACACCAAATGAATGATTGCAGGAATATCAAAAGAATCATCCTTAGAATGATAGACCAAGGGAAACTAAATCAATTCTTAAAATGTGAAGCGAAGACTCAACCATTACCAACACCTCCAAAAATTCACAGAGTAAATACAACAAAAGGGAAAGAAACATTTGTAGTGGAAGTTGGAGCGAAGGCCAAAAACTTGTTTTGCAATTCTATTGTACATTCGTACAAGACAATCGAAGATTTTCATGATCAGTGCTTGAAGACAATTGAAAATTGCGATGGTCTCGCAAAAGGGAAGGAAATATCTGGAAATATGAATGAAGAAACAGAGAGCAACAGGAGTAAGAAGTGTAAGAAATAAATAATTGATTTTAGAGTTGTGTAAAAAAAAAAAAAAAATAATCTCGCGATGATCGAAGAAGGAGTGCGCGAAAATCTCGCGATATATGAAAATGATGAAAGTTTGGTTAAATAATTACAGCGAGATCTTAGAAAATGAAGCAAGACTATGTGATAATTTCGCAAAGAAGATGAGAAGAAATAATCAAAAAGCAATGATTGATTACAAGAGTTGACAGAAATGAAAGAATGAGTGAATGGGACGAACCTTTATGGCGTACACCCTAGTTCGCGAATGATATTTCACAAGAGGCAAATGTAAGACCTAAAGTGCGTCATATAAGGGGGTATCTCTTCACATGGCTCGGGAAAAGGTTACACCGCCCCCGGAACCCGAGTCATGAAAATTTGGGGTCAATAAAGCCCATCCGGGGAGATACCTTGGATTTCCAACTATATATATAAGGTTATACTGGTTGGACGACCGAGGGTCTCTTCCAAGGAGTCGAGTTTTAGTTGCGGGAAATCCTACACTACACCCCTCACTCGAATTTGCTTAATCAATCCATTTGAAGATGAATAATAATATGTTTTATTAATTGTTTTCTTGAAAGGTTTACAAAGAAATGTAGAAATGAGCTAAAGAAATTACAATCACTCTTAATTTTCTCTCTCCTAATGACTTGCTTAACAATTCAAAAAGAATCCCCCTTATAACGAGATCAATTCAACCCTTTATATAGGGTAGTATACGGTGGATGATGACTAAGCTTTCCTTTATTTTCGGGAACATCTCGCGAAGTGTCGCGAATGTTATAAACGTCTTTACTTGCGACACTCTTAAATATCGCCAAGTCTTCACACTTTTCTCATGTTAAACTTTGTCGTCATCGATCGTCATTTATATTTCTTTCTTGCGACGCCTTCGCGATGTAGTTGTTTGTTACTTTCTCAAAGTATTGATGTCGCGATATTCTGCTCCTACATCTTGCCTCTTCTCATGTCTTCTCTGCGAAGTAGAGAATGTCATGAGAACTAATGCTTTGATATGTCGCCACCGTTTAGTATGATATTCGTTTTTCTTTTACCGACAAGATTCCGTGAATTTAGGAATGATTTGTTTACACGTATCTAAGATTTTATTTCTTACCGGTTCATCCGGTTACCCTTTTCTTGTCTATTTAAAGAAGAACTCTCTTTGAAAATTTCTCTCCTTTTACTTCATCTTCTTTGTTGTCTGCAATTTTCTCTGCCGTTTTCCTTCATCGTCTTCTGCCTTAATTCTTTAACTCTTTTGTTTCTATGGCATCAAGGTCATTAATTTCACCAATTTTGATTACTTCATGATTGATCTCTTTTATTGTAGTCTTTTATTCGAATATTGCTCTTCTTTTAATGTTTCTCCCATCATTTTTATTTCAGCCAAGACAAATTGACTCTAAATTCAACGTTAAGAACCCTAATATTTCTTCAAGTTCAAAATCGAAATCCTTTGCTTCTAAAAGGCATCTGCGAGTGGCAAGGTATTTAAGAAACATTTACTCTTTTAATAACAATATTGTTGCCTCTGTTTCTTATTTAACTTGCATTTCGCAGGATGGTAAAAATGAAGGTAGGTCTCCCAAGAGGCATCGTCACTCTAAATCTGTCGCACCTTCTGTTTCCTTTCCTGGGTTCAAACTTACTTCTTCTCCTGTTGCGCCTTCGCAAAGCGATCCATCTCTTCCGGCGATTGCCTCGCAAGAGAAACCAACCTCTCCTCTTCAAGATAATCCATCCTCTCCTGCGATACCCTCGCGGGATAAATCAATTCCTGAGTTTTCTGTGAATGAAATTCTTCAAAGTGTACCTCTCTCCACTCTTTCTCTTAATACTTCTCTTTCTCCTTCACATGTTTACCAAACTTCTTCAACCGGCATTCTTATGATCAAGAATGATTCAACTTTTCCTTCCTCCTCTTCTGAATCTACCCCTCTTACCAAAGAAAATTTAGAAGGGATAGATGTAGCTTTTAAAGTTTTATCGGACACCATGAACGATGTCAAGAAAACCTCCTTTGATCCTATCAAGTCTTGTGTTTTTGAATCCTTGAATAAATACTTTGGCTCGACACGGTGTGTCGCAAACATCTTTGGAGCAAGAAGTTAAGATCTTAAAGAACAACCTTCTCAACCTTTCACTGGATTGCGACAATCTTCGCAAGAAGAATGAAGATTTAAAAGGTACATTTTGGCTCTACACCCTTTTTTTTTTTTTTTTTTTTTTTTTTTTTTTTTTTTTTTGAAGACTCAAATCCTTGTTCGCCCTTCAAGCTTTAAACCAGAAACGAAAAATGGAGATATATCAATTGGAATCTACTGTTGAAGAAGTTCGAGTGATAAAGATTCTTGGGTGGAGCAATATAACCAATTAGATAATCTCCACACATATCGTTGTTGACCAAATAGATAATCTTTCTAAGGAAAATGTTGATTTAGCTCAGAAACACGACTTGTTAAGTAATGACTTATCTCGCCTCTCCTATTCTTTGACTAAAGCTAATTTAGAGTTGGAAACTTTATCAGATGAGAACGGAATTCTTTCTCAAGAGAAGCGACGTTATTAAACAAGATGTCAGTTTACTCACTTGCAGTATGATATTTGTCAAAAATTGTGTAAAGAGCAAGAACAATCTCTTCATTATTTGAGAAATAATCTTGAAGAAGTTACTATCGAGAAAGATAAACTTATTCAGGGTAGAATAACTTTAAGTGTAAAAGCCAACCAACTCAAGGATCAATGTTCCCAATTGGAGAAATCCAATTCTTCCCTCGCGAAAGAAAATGCCACACTTATTTCTAACGAGAAAAATCTGCGAGCTCGTTTGAAAGGATTAGTTGGAGATAACTTTGATATCGCCATGGACCAAGCTGGAAAATAGTTGTTCGGCGTTAACCCAACACCTTATCTCGCAAAAGGAAGGTAGTCATAACAGTTGGCTGCCTCATCTATTCTTCATTTACCGGTGCTTCATAATTTTTGTTTGTTATAATATTTTTCGCTTTTATTCTTTGTTTGTGAGTCGAGAAAAATCTTCATTCTTCCCTTCTTGCTTTGAAGTCGACCACTCAAAAATTCGCAAGGAGAATAAAATGCTTACTACTTCCCTTATGCATTCTCGCGACGGAGCGAGAAAGAAGATTCAACTATATGTGCGGTTACAAAAATATAGAGAGTAAAAACCATCATAAAGCGCTCCTTCGTCAAGTTCATCTTAAAGTGAAGTTCTTGTGAATAGTGTTTTGCTATCTAAATCTCTTGATCCCCGTATCTGTTGCACCTACGGAAGTGAGTGATGATGAAGTTCCCAATTCCCACGATAGTGACTATGATTATCAAAGCTGCGAAGAAGTCATTATTGATGAAATCTTTAGTAAGGATCCGAGATGAAGGGACTTGATAAAAATCGTCCGGTTGTCGAAAAAGAAGTGATAAAATTGTTGAAGAACCAGTAACATCTGCTGATGTCGAGAGAGTTGATGTGGAAAATTGAATTCTCTCTGTAATTTTTCGTTTTTATTTAAACTCCCTTGATTGGATGACATTTTGCATAGGATGTTTTTGAATTTTGTTGAAGTACTTCTTTTGATTTGGAGGACAAATTCCCTTTATTTTTCTTTGAAATGTATTATTGCGATAAGATCGCAGGATTTCCTCTCAATGGAGAAACCTATTGATCTTATCTTATCATTTAATTGTATGGTCTTATTTTGCCTTCCTAGTTAAAGGTCTTACTTTGCCATCCCTCATCGCGACAAGATCGCAGGACGTCTTTACATTTTCATGTAATGACCCATTAACCTTGCCTTATCATTGCACAAGTATTTTTGCCTCTGCGAGGATATTGTGCTTGCGACAATACAACAACGGTTTAAGTATTCTTGCGAATATAAAATCCCATGACATTGTCGGCTTTGCGACGAAATCGCGGGACGTTTTTTCATTTTCATGTAAAAACCCATTGATCTCGCCTCACCTTCATGTTAGTATTTTTGCCTCTTGAGGATCATTGCACAAATATGATAAGTCTTCATTTCCTTGCGAAAATAAAGTCTTATGACATTTGCGTCTTTTGACACTTATCGGCTCCCTAATGGAGGGTGCCGCCCTTATTATCTCCTGGTTGCCCCTTCAAGGAGGCGTACATCGGCCATACAAGACTAGCTCCTCCCATCCGGTCTTAACAACAACCGAGTTGTTTTTCGTGACCTCTTATCCCTTATACCTATATGGTTTATGGTTACGAGGCGCACCCTAAGTGGAGTTTTCTTGGGCCGAGTGCGGCATGTGCCAAGACTTGTCAAGAGTGGTAAGGAAGTTCCATGCTCCCGCACTCTTGACTCAGCCGTGTACCTCGGCGCCTTGGTCATCTGGCGACTCCTTGGAAGAGACCCTCGGGCGTCCAACCAGGGTATAACCTTATATATATAGTTGGAAATCCAAGGTATCTCCAGGATAGGCTTTCATGGGCCCCAAATCTCCATGACTCAGGTTCCAGGAGCGGTGTGACCTTCCCCCTGAGCCATGTCAAGAGATACCCCCTTATATGACGCACTTTAGGTCTTACATTTGCCTCTTGCGAAATATCATTCGCGAACTAAGGTGTACGCCATAAAGGTTCGTCCCATTCACTCACTCATTCATATTTGTTAATTCATTCAAGCATTCATTCATTTTATGAAGTTGTCGCACAATCTTGCTTTATTTCCTTTGATCTCGCAACCTATCTGTCGCAAAAACATTACATCACAAATTCATTCCATTTCTCCCATCTTCTATGGGTAATATTTCTTAAGATATAACCTATTCCATGGCCTATTTAGTTTTTGCCCTACATCTTTGCCTTCGGGATCCATTAATCTATATGCCCCTGTACCAACTATCTCCTTGATGATATAAGGTCCATCCCATTTTCTTGCCGACTTGCCACCATTTTCTGTTGATATATAGGTGTTTTCTGAGCACCAAGTCACACAATTTGAAATTCACGTATCTTGACACGCTTGTTATATTCTACGGCCAATCTTCGCTGATAATTCTCCATATGTTGTAGTGCTCTCTCTCTTTTCTCTTCTAATTCATCTAACTTGATTAAGATGTTACATATTTGAGATTTTTCTCCCAAGCTTCTTTCTTTGTAGTTGGAATCTTAACTTACTGTCGGGAGTACGGCTTGACTCCATATGTTAAACAAAAAGGGGACATGCACTGTAGCTTCTCTTCTAGTTGTATTATAAGCCCATACCGCATTGGGTACTTGTTCGCACCATCCTTTATTGTATCCTTCTAACTTTTTCTTCAATATGTCTGCGATTGTTTTATTTGTAAACACGCTTGACCATTAGCTGCGGGTATAGAGGAGTTGATTTCCCACATCGTATACGAAATGCATTAAGCGGCAATTCTATATTTTGTCCTTGTTTGCTTCCCATTGTCGGATACCAAGCTGTCTTTGGAATCCCAAATCTGCATATAATGTTCTCAAATATGAAAGTAAAAACATCCTTATCGCGAATATGTTGTACCGCTTTCACCTCTGCCCATTTTGTGAAATAATCTGTAGCGACGATTAAATATCTTCTCTGTCCGTTCTGGTAAAAATGGTCCTACAATGTCTAAACCCCATTTTCCAAATGGCGGACACTTGTTGAAGAATTTAATGGAGCTCTGGTGCATGTATTTTCTTCCCATGCCTTTGGCAATCCTCGTAACGCCTTGACACTTGTTTCGCGTCCTCATGCATATATGGCCAATAATAGCCCTGCATTTTTGCTTTATGTGCTAAAGATCTTCCACCGCTATGATTACCAGCATCCCCACTATGCAACATCTTCAATATGATTTCCCCTTCCTTTCTTGTTAAGCATCTAAGTGAAGGCCCGTTAAAAGATCGTCTGTATAGCACTCCATCTCTTAATTCATAATTTGTTGCACGGCTTTTTAATTTATGTGTCTCTAATCTATTTCTTGGTGTTTCTCTGTCATCAAATATGCATGAAGCTCTGCTCTCCAATCTTCTTCGCAAAGTGTTTGTGTTCCATCTTCTACTACCATTACATCGGTTTCTTGTTCTTCTTCTTTGTCAATCGACGGCATCAAAAGTGTTTGTATTTTAATGTTTCTCGCAACCGGATCTGTCATCATACTTGATATAAAGGCAAAAGCGTCTGCGAGCCTATTATTTCTCCTTGATATATGTCTCCACTTTATTCTTGGTATCTGTATCGACAACTCGTCAACAAGTTTCTTATATTTTTGCAAAGACAATTCGTTTATGGCATATTCTTCTTTTATCTGGCGAATTGCCAATTGTGAATCACTAGTAATCCTCACATTCTCCAGCTTCATTTCTATTGCAAATCGCAAAGCATGTATTATAGCTTCATATTCTGTTTCATTATTTGTTGATGCAAACTCCAATCTGAAAGAAAGAGCTATTTTATTGCCCTCTGGCGATATCACGACAATTCCTATTCCATTTCCTTCTCCATTAGATGACCCATCTACTAATATTTCCCATCTATTCGGTTCCGTTAACAAATCTTTCGGATCTCCATGTTCTTCCTCTACATCCATCATTTCTTCTACTGATTCATCCTCTTCCAAAGGAAATTCTGCTAGAAAGTCTGCGACAACTTTGTGATTTTGGCGAAGATAGTATTTCATATTTGAGTTTGCAATGACTTATTTGAGCATTCCATCTCTCAACTCTTCCCGACCTCTTTGAATTCTTCATCACTGATTCTATTGGTACTTTTGTCACCACCTTGACAACATGCGCTTGAAAATATATACGAAGTTTAAATGTTGCATAAACTAATGCCAAGATTAGTTTTTCAATTTTTGAGTAATTCCTGCTGCGAGCGTTGAAAGTTTTGCTGATGTAATAAATTGGTTTTTCTACTCCTGCGTCCACTCGCAGTAACACTGCACTTAATGCATGCGAGGTTGTCGCAAGATAGATCAACAATTCTTCTCCTTCTTCTGCTTTTTTGCAAAATTGATATATCCATTAAATGTTCCTTTATTCCTTGCAAGGCTTTCTCGCACTCATCTGTCCATTTAAACTTCGATCCCTTTCTAAGGATATTGAAAAAGTGCTTGCATTTGTCAGATGATCGCGAGATGAACCTCCCTAGCGAAGCTAACAACCCATTTAACTTTTGAACATCTTTTATTGTCGCCGGTGTTGGCATATCGCGAACTGCTTGTACTTTTTTTGGGTCGACTTGAATTCCTTCTTTGGATACAATGTACCCTAAAAATTTTCCAGAGGCGACTCCAAAGGTGCATTTTTCTGGGTTTACTTTGATATTAAATTGCCTCATTTGTTCAAAAATTTCTTTCAAATCCTGTACGTGGTCTTTTGCTTTTCTACTTTTTATTAACATATCATCTACGTATACCTCCAATGTTTTGTGTATCCATCTCGCGAACACCTTCTCCACCATTCTTTGGTATGTCGCACCGGCATTTCGCAGACCAAACGGCATTTTTGTATAACAGTACAATCCTCTTGGAGCAAAGAAAGCAGTATGTTCTTGATCTTCCTCGGCGAGAGGAATTTGATTGTAACCCTTATATCCATCAAGAGATGATATCCTTTCGTTTCCTGCCGCTGCTTCAACCAATTGCGGAATATCTGGTAATGGGAAACTATCTTTAGGACAAGCTTTGTTTAGATCAGTAAAGTCTATACAAATTCTTATTCCTTTTTTCTTCTTTGGGACTATAACCATATTTGCTATCCATTCGGGATATTTTGCTTGTCTAATAATTCCCGCGTCCAACATTTTCTGCAATTCTTCTTCTATTTGAGGATGATATGTTGTCGCGATCTTTCTAATTCTTTGTTTAAATGGTTTTATATTCTTGTCAATTTCCAATTTATGGCAAGCCAGCGATGGATCTATACCGGGCATTTCATCCATATCCCATGCGAAAATATCTTTGTAATCTCGCAACAACTCAATGTTCTTCTTTCTTCATCCGCTTCCATTTTAGTCCCAATTTTTAAGATTTTAGGCTCCTCCTCGGTTCCAACATTCACTTCTTTTGTTTGTTCTACTGCGACATAACTAGACTTCGGTTCTCCCATAGGAGTTGGTCCTCTCATTTCCTTCGCGAACTCACTCCCTTTTCCCATGATTTCGCCAGGTATTCCTTTTCCCTCTTTTGCTCTTATCATGTAAATTCTAAATTCTTCTTCTTTCTTAGCTGCTTTTATCATCTTCTGCGATCTTTTCGCTTCTTCACTTGTCCTTCATAATGCTTTACCTCGATTTGATGATATATTCTTCCTTTATCAATATCTCCTCGATTTCACCAATTCCACTCGGCATAGGAAATTTGATGCGATGGAGTGTTGACGCTACCGCCTTAATTGCATGTACCCAAGGTCTCCCTAACAATATGTGGTACGGCGATTCCATATCCACTACACTTAATGTTACTTGTGTTTCAATTTCTCCGAGTAAAATTCTTAATTTTATCTCCCCTTTAGGTCTTGTTATAGATTTTCCAAAACCATGAATATAATACCTTGGGAACTCATTTCTTCATCTTTATATCCTAATTTTTTGTAGGTATGGTAAAACATGATACTCACCAAACTCCTGTATCCACCAAAGTTCTATTTATTACCCATTCTTCATTTGCTTTTGCCGATTCTTCTCTTTTTCTGCTTGCATTTATCGTGATCACTAGTGGAGACATATGATTCAAATTTTCTCTAGGCACTTCTGCTTTTGTGAACGTTATTTTCTGTTTTTCCCATTCCTTCAAAGACGATGTCTTCTCCTCATCTATAATCTTCTTTCCTTCAAAATCTCGTTTATGTATCCTTCCTCTAATATTTTCGTGGAATTCATTAACCATTGCTTTTGTAATTGAATTGTATTCCATATCTTCATTATGTTCCTTGCTTCTTAACTCCTCTACCTCATCGATTTAACATTTTCCTTTCTCATTTTCTTGATTTAAACGATTTTAAGCGCACTCTTCGATCCTCAATCTTCTTCAATCCCCTGTTTCTAGCGCATATGTAGTTGCGGGAAATCCTACACTACACCCCTCACTCGAATTTTCTTAATCAATCCATTTGAAGATGAATAATAATATGTTTTATTAATTGTTTTCTTGAAAGGTTTACAAAGAAATGTAGAAACGAGCTAAAGAAATTACAATCACTCTTAATTTTCTCTCTCCTAATGACTTGCTTCACAATTCAAAAAGAATCCTCCCTTACAACAGATCAATTCAACCCTTTATATAGGGTAGTATACAGTGGATGACAGCTAAGCTTTCCTTTATTTTCGGGAACATCTCGCGAAGTGTCGCGAATGTTATAAACGTCTTTACTTGCGACACTCTTAAATATCGCCAAGTCTTCACACTTTTCTCATGTTAATTTGTCGTCATCTGATGCGTCATTTATATTTCTTTCTTGCGACGCCTTCGCGATGTAGTTGTTTGTTACTTTCTCAAAGTATTGATGTCGCGATATTCTGCTCCTACAGTACGCCTCCTTGAAGGGGCAACCAGGGAGATGATAAGGGCGGCACCCTCCATTAGGGAGCTGATAAGTGTCAAAAGACGCAAATGTCATGAGGCTCTATTTTCACAAGAAAATTTAGGCTTGTCATATTTGTGCGATGATCTGAAGAGGAAATAATACTAACGCGAGGGTAAGACGAGATCAATGGGTCTTTACATGAAAGTGTAAAGACGTCCCCGCGATTTCGTCGCAAGAGGGCAATGTCATGGGGCTTTACGTTCGCAAGAATTTTAGGCCTGTCATATTGTCGCAACAAAAACATCCTGCAGAGGCAATAATACTAAATAAATGATAAGACAAGATCAATGGGTCGTTACATGAAAGTGTAAAGACGTCCTGCGATTTTGTCGCAAGACGACAATGTCATGGGGCTTCAAGTTCGCAAGAATTTTTAGGCATGTCATATTGTCGCAAAAATGAGGGGTGGAAAAATAAGACCTTTAACTAGGAAGGCAAAATAAGACCACACAAAAACAATGATAAGGCAAGATCAATGGGTCATTACACGAAAATGTAAAGACGTCCTGCGATCTTGTCGCAATGATGAATTTCAATGTAAAAAATTGAAAACAAAATAGCAATTATTAAATACCAAAAATTATACTCATTGAAAGAAAGAGTAGTAATAAGCAGATGAACACATCAAAAAGATGGTTGAAATACATAAAGAAGTAACAGTACAAGAAGAAAGATTACAAGAGAAAGTCAATTCTCAAATATCGTTTTTTCACCGAAGGAAATGCGGGTTTTCTTGATAACTTTATCTATATTTTCGCTAGTTAATATATTTCCACCGAGATCCTTCTTCATTCGCGACATCGTCATTGGCGAGTTTATTGGGAGAGATAGTCTCTTCATTTGCGAATTCTTCGCCACTATTATAATCATAATTTTGTCGGGAGGATTAGGAACTTCATCATCGCTCACTTCCAGAGGTTCGACAGATACATGATCAAGAGATTTAGATAGTAAAACATCATTCACAAGAACTTCGGCTTTAAGGTGAAATTGACGAAGGAGTGCTTTCTGCTGATTTTTACTCTCTATATCTTTACAATCACGCATATAGTCGAATCTTCTTTCTTTCTGTCGCGAGAACGAGCAAGGGAAGCGGCGAGTATTAGTTTTCTTTGCGAATTTTTGAGTAGTCGGATTTCAAAGCAGTAATGGAGGAGTGAAGATTTTTCTCAGACTCTGCAAAAACAAATAACAAAAGGAATTATACAAACAAAAAAATATGAAGACTTGATAAAGGAAGAATAGATGAGGCAGTCAATTTCTATGACTACCTTCCTTCTACGAGGTAAGATATTGGATTAAGCAGAACAACTATTCTCCAAATGATCCATGGCATTGTCAAAATTATCTCCAATTAAACCTTTCGATCGAGATCGCAAGATTTTTCGTTGGAAACAAGTAAGGCATTCTCTTTCGCAAGGGAAGAGTTGGACTTTTCTAATTTGGAACATTGATCCTTGAATTGGTTTGCCTTTACACTTAAGGGTATTCTACCCTGAATAAGTTTATCCTTCTCGGCAGTAACTTCTTCAAGTTGATTTCTCAATGAGCAAAGAGATTATTCTTGTTCTTTACATAATTTTTGACAAACATCAGACTGTTGTGAGTAAATCGCCACCTTGTTCAACAGAGTTCGGTTCTCTTGAGAAAGAATTCCATTCTCATCTGATAAAGTTTCCAATTCCAGTTAGCTTTAGTCAAAGAGTAGAGAGGCGAGATAATTCATTACTTAATGAGCCTTGTTCTGTACAAAGTCAGCATTTTCTTTTGAAAGATTATCTATTTGATCAACGAGTATGTATGAAGATTATCTAATTGGTTATATTGCTCCATCCATGCATCTCTATCAACTCGAACTTCTTCAACGGTAGATTCCAACTGGTATATCTCCATTTTTCGCTTCTGATTTAAAGCTTGAAGGGCGAACAACGGCTCTTGGTTCAATAAAAAAAATAAAAAATAAAAAATACAGAGGTAAGAGTATACCTTTCAATTCTTCATTCTTCTTGCGAAGATTATCACGATCCAGCGAAATATTTTGAAGTTTTTGATTCTCAAGTTGGAGAATATTACACTTTGCAGTCATAGCTTGGAGATCATTCTTCAAAATATTAGTTTCTTGCTCCAAAGATGTTTGCGAAATTCTATCAGGGCCAAGGTGTTTGCTCAAAATCTCGCAGACATCAGATTTGATAGGATCGACAGAAGTCTTCTTGACATCGATCACAATATCTGATAGAACTTTGAAGGCCACATCTATTCCTTCCAAATTTTCTTTAGTAAGAGAGATTTGCTCAGATAAGGAAGTAATGGCGATAGAAGAAGGAAGAGATGAGTCATCTTTTGTTAAATGAATATCATGAGAAGAGGAAATCTCATGAAGATTAATGACTGGAGAAATGGTAGAGGCATTGACAATGGAAGAAGAAATAGGCTCATTCGCAATAGGACTGTTATGAGGGATTTGATTTATGAGAAATTCAGGCATATGAGTGTTATTATCAACGGTATCTTCGCAAGAAGAAGCAGTAGGATTATCTTGCGAAGATTTATGAAGAGGAGTTGTAAGTTTGAAAATAGGAAAGGAAACAGCAGGTGCAACAGGTTTGGAATGGCGAGGCTTCTTGGGGGACCTATCAACATTTTTGTCATCCTGCGAATTACAAGATAAATAAGAAACAGAGGCAACAATATTGTTATTAAAAGAGTAAATGTTTCTTAAATACCTTGTTATTCGCAGGCTTTCTTTTAGAGGCAGTGGATTTCGGTTGCGAACCCATGGAGATATTAGGGTTCACAATGGTGAACTTGGTGCTAGATTTGTTCTTGCTAAAACAAAAATGGCAGGGGAGTCATTAAAAGAAGAACAATATCAGAATAAAACAACTTCAATAAGAGAGATCAATCACAAAATGATCAAATTCAGCAAAATTAACAAACCTTGATGCCATAGAAACAGTAGCAGAAGAATAGTAGCAGAAAAATGATGAAGAAGACGATGAAGAAAAGCAGCAGAAAAAAGTTGCAGACGATGAAGAAGACGAAGTAAAAGAAAAGAAATGTTTTCACAAGGAATCCTCCTTTAAATAGACGAGAAAAGAGTAACCGGATAACATTAAATGTGCTTAGGTAAAAGGGAAATTTTAGATACGTGTAAACAGTCATTCCTAAATTCACGGAATCTTGTCGGCAAAAAATTGATGGAAAACAAACGATTGCGGCATTTCAAAATATTGGTTCTCATGACATTCTATCCTTCGCAGAGAAGACATGAGAAGAGGCAAGATGTAGGATCAGAATATCGCGACATCAATACTTCGCGAGATCAATTAACAACAGCATTGCGAGGGCATCGCAGAAGAATAATATAAATGACGCAACGAATGACGACAGCCAAAACACGAGAAAGGTGTGAAGACCTAGCGAAGTTTAGGAGTGTCGCGAGATTATATACTTGTACACTTGCGATATTTCGCAAGTCATTCCCAAAAAATAAAGGACAGACTTTGTCATCCTTTGTGTACTACCCTATATAAAGAGTTGAGCAAGTCTATTGTGAGGAGGATTCTTTTCAGAGTGTTAGACAAGTCATTAGGAGAGAGAAAGTTTGTGGTGATTGTAATTTCTTTAACTCTTTTCTATTTTCTCTTGTAAACATTCAAGGAAATAATCAATAAAATCATTGTTATTCATCTCCAAATGTCTTAGTTGTGTGGATTATTGTGAGGGGTGTAGTGTAGGATTTCCTGCAACTACAGTTCACCTCTTCTATGTTCGAGTCATCTAGTTCAGAGGGTAGCTTACTAATATTAAAAATGTTCAGCTCAATAGTCATATTAAAAAAAGACAAGTTCATAATACCATTTCGACAGTTAATGATCGCATTGGATGTAGCTAAAAACGGGCGACCTAAAATCACTGGTATTTGGTTCTCTGGGTCATGGACAGGTTGGGTATCTAGGATAACAAAATCCACCGGATAAATGAACTTGTCGACCTCTATGAGAACATCCTCGATCACACCCCGAGGAATTTTAACGGACCTATCAGCTAACTGGAGTGTCATCTGGGTAGGTTTCATCTCACCAAGTCCTAGTTTAAGGTACACATGGTATGGGAGTAAGTTCACACTTTGGATCCTAAGTCAAGCAAAGCTTTCTCAACACGGTATTTACCTATTGTGCAAGAAATAGTAGGGGACCACAGGTCTTTATACTTAGTAGTAGTGGTATCTTTGAATAATATAACTCACATGACTAGCTAGAAAGGCTTTCTTACGGACACTAAGCTTCGCTTTCGCGTACACATATCCTTAAGAAACTTGGCATAAGCGGGAATCTGCTTAATCGCATCCAACAATGGGAGGTTGATAGTAACCTTCTTAAAAACCTCCAATATATCATTAAAGTTGGACTCCCTCTTAGTTGGAACTAGCAGCTGGGGTAACGAGGCTCTGGGAACAAAGCCGGGCTCAACAGGACCCTCATTGGTCTCTTTAGAGACTCTATCAGTCTCCTCATTTTCTGGCTCAGAAGGGTGAACTACAGCATGTTCACTTTCAGGCATGGCAACCTTATTGTCAACTTTCTTTCCACTCCTAAGGGTTGTAATAGAATTCACATGATTGTACGATTTCTCTCCTTTAAGGTTAGGATCAGTATGACTAGGAAACCTTCCATCTTCTCTCTCACTAAGGAACTTAGCAATGTTGCCGACTTAAAGTTCTAATTTAGCAAGAGACTGGGAATTATTCTTAAAATTCTGCTTGGTTTCCTCTTGAAAATTACCCTGGCTCTTTACTAACATTTCCTGGCTTTGTGTTAACATATCCTGGCTCTTTTTTAGTATACTTAGAGATTCCTCTAATCTAGTCATTTTATTCTCAGAAGGGTTCTGGAACTGGGTTTGACACAAGAATTCTTATTATAACCAAAACCTGGGGGAGGCTGAGAATTACTATACTGACCTTGATTCTGGCCCTTAGACCAAGAGAAATTATGATGGTTTCTCCAACCAGGTTGTAGGTCTCTGAGTATGGTCAAACTTCGATTTGTTCTCAAACCTAGCATTGTTATAGACTGAGCATGAGCTTGCTCTTCACTAACCTGACCTTCCCAAAATGAGTTATTGGGTTCTACTCCACAACTAGAGACTTGAGAGGCTCTAATCCTATCATCAGGTTCAACAAGATACCTATGTTTAGGCTGATTCAATTCCAAAGCTTCTAACCTTCTAGACAAAGTAGCAAACTTAGCATCTGACCCGAAGCTTGTATCAACCACATTGGTGCTACTTCAATTGACCAAGAGTCTTTTAGGGGTTCAACACAAGACTCTCACTGTTGGGATTTTTCAGCGATAGCTCCTAAGCATCATCAGCATTTTTATTATTGAATTCACCAGCGCACATAGACTCGACCATGGATTTGGTCGAATAGTCTAAACCATTATAAATAATCTCTACAAGTTTCATCTTATCAAATCCGTGGTGAGGACACTATGATAGGAGATCATTGAATCTCTCTAAAAACCTATAAAGAGAGTCTCCCTCTTGTTGCATACTAGCACTAGTTTTCTGCCTAACAGCTGCAGTTTTATGCTTAGGGTAGAATTTCATATAGAAAGCAGTAATAAGTTCCTGCCATGTTTCAATGGACTCAGGTGGTAGGTTGTTTAGCTTGAGTCTTGGCTTTATCTCTCAAGGAAAAGGGAAACATCTTAAGTTTCAAGACTTCAACAATAAGGTCTTTTATTCTAACTGTCCCACAAATTTCCTCAAAGTCCCTAATATGAAAATAAGGGTTCTCATCATCTTTTCCTAAGAATATAGGGATCATCTGAAAAATACTAGGTTTTATCTCGAAATTAGCCGCATTGGCCGGGCAATTTAATGCACGAAGCTCGGTTGGTCCTAGTTGGGAACATGTAATCTTTCAAAGTTGCCATCATTGGCACAAGCCGAAGTACTAGGGGTACTTTCCTCACGAAGAGACAGATTCTCAAAACTGAAGTTTCCAAAAATGGGGCTCTCAAAAGAAGAGTCTTGATTTCCCGCCTTCACAAGAAGAACTACTAGGTTTGTCACTAATCAAACGACCTAGAGTGTTTCTTTTCCAAGACCGCTCTCTAATAACCTCGGGCATACACCAGAAAAAAGAAAATAAAAAGAAAAAATCCTAAAAGGAAGGGAAGTTTTATGCAAACACAAACAAGGCTGACTCCACCACAGCAAACCTAATGAATTCTAGCAAACAAAAAGCATGATGGCTCCACTTAGATTGTTTTCTAGACCAGCTTATAATCCTTCGAAAGGGAATTCGTTACAATCTGAGCAAACCCCTCTAGAATCAATCCGAGTTTAAGTAAGTTGAATAGAGGCGAGGGAAGCTGTGTGAAGCTTTGATACCCAAGGCCTCGCCGCATTACAAGGCGGCGCAGTCACGCATTCAACTCACAGAAACCATCATGAACTTCGAAGTATGCTTAAAAGAGTAACCAATATTTTTCGAACGACTTTCCTATTAAGATCGTTACCTTATCGGTCTCGTTCTATTCCAAATTTTAAAGCTTAGGTTCGCGTTAAGCATCGTTTTTCTAAGGCGGGCAAGAAGAGAACGGTGATGAAATCCTAACCCTTATCTTGTATGGCCAGGCCTTGCTCTTTACTAGGAAATTAAATCAGCCGTATTCAGTTCCTCAGCATATATGCAAACGAAGGAATACAGTAACTCGCTGACAGGGGATTTGCGAGTGTTTCGACAAACTTACCTCCCGTTCCAGACGGGGGATGAACCGTTATAGTCGACTCGGGCCACGACTCCTATGTCATGTACGAACCCGAGGGGCTGAGGTGATATCGTAATCACCGTCCTTCTCTGCAAACAGTTTGATATTTAATACTACCCTTCCGTAGGGTTTAAAAATAAAAGAATGTCCAAGTCCAAAAAGTAAAAGTGCAAAAGAAAAGGAAAGTCTAAAAAAAAAAAAAATCCAAAAAAAAAATGCCTCTCTTTTTTTTTTTCTCTCTTTTTTTAAAATAATAAAAAAATCTTCTTCTTTCGCTCCTTTCGATTTGTCTTTAACTCCAAATCTTTAAGTACTCACCAAAAGCTTTGGCAAAATTTTTTTTCGCTCCAAATTCCAAAATCTGTAGTAAAAAGACAAAAACCCAAAAACGTAAAGTAGAACAAATAAATAAAAACCTAAAACATAAATCTAAAAACTCTAGCCTAAAGACAAGTCCGCGTCGGCGGCGCCAAAAATTGATGATTATTTTCAATGTGGTTGTAGTAAAAAGGTTCGTTGAGACTTGTGAAAGCAAAAGATTTTAGACTTATAAAACTTAAAAACAAACAAAACTTAATATAAAAAGTGATTTCAAGATTTAAAAATAGACCAAGGCTCCGGATTCCACTATTCCTCCTAATTGATTGGTTTATAATGATATTTCAAGAATTATTGTTAAGCTCTTTTTCTCATTAATTCACTATTAATCTATATGGTGTCCAAACATTAAATTGTAATACCTAAGCATGAATTATCAAAGAATTGATTCTAAGCATAACACATCGAATTGATTCACAACTAATTAAGAAAACCAATTTTATCTTTATGTTGATCCTAGTAAATTAAATAAAATAAATAATTAAAGAAATTATAAAAGAAATTACCAATCAAGCATGAGTGAATAGTTTCCTCCGTTGACTCAGTCACTGGGTATTTTAGCCGCTCATCATGTTGAAAACCCTCTCAAAGAATTTATTTATGCTCAAAAATGGTTTACAAATGATGAATGAGGAATAATGAAAAATCGGGTTTGTAACAATTATTTTTGTTACAAACCTAACTGTTACAGAGAACGATATGAATGAACTGTTGTTGTCACTGTAGCAAATACGACTGCTCCTTGTGCGTCTTATGTTCTTCAGCAATGAACGACTGCCTATGGTAGTCTTTTGTTCTTCGTGTTCTTCAACAGCAGCAGAAAATGGTGTATCCTGCCACTTAATTTTCTCGACTCTGTGATGTTCTAAATTCTCCCTAACCTCTCCGTACCCCCTCCTCTGACCTCAGACACCCTTTTTATACTTTGACAGCGACCAAATCTCCCCTCATAACTGCTCCAAATTTTCTCTTTTATTTCTTTGCACAATACAGGAACAATTTCCCTTTTTAATCTCTGCACACATCTGTTGGTGAATATCATGTGGTGATTTGGACCTTACACACTTAAACATGTTGAATACGTATTTCACAGGGGTTAAGCACACAAAATCTTCCCAAATATTGCACAGAATCCCGAGATTTTATTCTTCTCCGTTTTATTCCAATCAGCGAATTTATTCATTTTTAACGAAAATAAATATGTTACCAACCCTGTGTTATCTCCATAACTCAATATAAATTCAAGTCAGCAACCAAATCCGTCTAAATTCCTTCCAAAATCAATCCAGAGATTTACGCCAGTGAAAGTTAGTTTTCCCGCCAAAAAGCAGTCTTCAAACGAGGAAGAAGGGTGTCCCTTAACCAGCAGCTTGGGGTGCGAATAGCAATGGGTTTCCCCTTATCCAAAGTGGGAGTCCGAATAGAAAATGTCCTCCGAAGGTTCTCCGAGCAACTTTTCGAGCCGAATTTTCCAACAATCTTTATTTCCAAAAAAATACCTACAAACACACAAAACACCATAATAAGGACAAAAACGAGTACTAACAATACGAAACATTGAGGACAAATTAGACACATAAATGCGTCTATCAAATACCCCCAAACTTATTATTTGCTAGTCCTCGAGCAAAACTAAAAAATAAAATTCTAACTCACTAGGTGGCCCCAGTGACCGAGTTAATCTCGGGAGGGTTTACCAGAGGTGTACCCACAAAACCATTACTCCAGACCCTAGCTATCTACGCAGAACCTTGGAAGGCACTAAAGAATCTCCTTGGTTGGCATACTTATTGACTACAGGAGGAAGTACCCTGATGCGAAATTCCAATTTTTGTACACGAGTTTGCACTCAAGCATACTAAAATTCATATAAAGTGACAGAGCTCTACTCAGATAGTTTCTGGACATCATAAACCGGAGTCAACCAATCACATGGATAGATTAAGAAGATGGATGTAGAGAAAAACATGGATGATGTTGACTAAGGTGAACCTATCCTAATGGACTGAGATACCGGTCTGACTAATATCAACCCAACTGGCATATACAAGGGGACCGGTGGTCGATAATCCTAACTCTAAGTCAACACAACTTGCATATACAAGGGCTCCGGTGGTCGACTTTATTGAATTTATTAGGTTGGTCGATGGTCCGGTCTCAATTTTTTTTTTTTTTTTTGGTATCTCAGTCACTCTATTTCACCCTATCAATGGTAAAAAAAAAAAAAGAAAAAGAAGTGATCGGGATTCTTTCGATGTTTCCATCACGAGGATATGGCGAAACTACCATGTTTTCTTTTCTAACACCTGAGCTCTGCGATTTTATGAATAGACTCTTCTAGATGTTTCCATCTAATCAGATTGGTTCCTCAACTCCTACAACCAACATGTTTCCATCCACTTAGATTGGTTAGTTCCGACCTTAATAAACATAAATTTCTAGGCTCTGGAGTTTATTTATTGCAACTAAAAGCTAACAAAAAGTTTCTTCCCCACCCCCAAACTTAAATCTAACATTGTCCTCAATGTTTCTAATGAAAAAGCAATACCAAAAAGTAAAGTAACATGAGGAATCAGTAAAGAGAGAAGTCGGAAAGGGCTCTAAAAAGGGTTTCAATCTCTAACCGTTAACCTTCGAAGAACTACTACCATCTGGTGTCTCGATCTCAACAGCTCCATGAGGAAAGACAGTGCGAACAATAAAATGACCCGTCCACCGAGAACGTAACTTCCCAGGGAAAAGATGCAAGCGGGTATCATACGAAGAAATTTTTGACCTGAGAAAATGACTTCCTTAAAATATTTTTATCATGC
Source organism: Papaver armeniacum (assembly GCA_023531295.1). Lineage (NCBI taxonomy): Eukaryota > Viridiplantae > Streptophyta > Magnoliopsida > Ranunculales > Papaveraceae > Papaver > Papaver armeniacum. Next base: position 69,064 of record JAJJWW010017240.1, read on the forward strand.
ACAAGTTTCATTTTGTTCTTATACTCCTTAGCACTATCGTAAGCATCTATACGAATCTCTTCCAACTCATTGAGTGGAGTTTCCTCCGGGCTCTGCCTTGTCAAGTGAAAAATTTAGCTGCTTAACAGCCCAATAAGCTCTATGTTCTAACTCAACAGGTAAATGACATGCCTTGCCATACACAAGCCGATAAGGCGACATTCCAATAGGGGTCTTAAACGCAGTACGATAAGCCCATAAGGCATCAGTAAGCCTAGACGACCAGTCTTTCCGATTATGATTAAGTGTTTTCTCTAATATACGTTTTATCTCCCTATGGGAAACCTCTACCTGACCACTAGTCTGTGGATGATATGGGGTGGCTACCTTATGTGTAATACCATATTTCTTCATCAAAAGCTTAAAAGGTCCATTACAAAAGTGCGACCCTCCATCACTAATTATAGCTCGCGGTGTAGCAAAACGTGTAAGTATATTATTTTTCAAGAACTCAATCACAACCCTATGGTCATTTGTTTTACACGCAACCGCCTCAATACACTTAGAGACATAGTCTACAGCGACAAGGATGTATATGTTACCAAAAGAATTAGGAAACGGACCCATAAAGTCAATACCCCACACATCAAAGACCTCGACAACTAAAATAGGGTTCAAGGGCATCATGTTCCTACGGGAAATGGTTCCTAATTTCTGGCAACGTTCACAAGTAACACAGTAACTGTGGGAGTCTTTAAACAACGAAGGCCAATAGAATCCACACTGCAATATCTTAGCAGCAGTCTTCTTAGCACTAAAGTGACCCCCACAAGCATGATCATGACAAAAGGAAATAATACCGGACTGGCCACTCTCAGGTATACATCTCCTAATAATCTGGTCTAGACAGTACTTAAACAAATAAGGATCATCCCAAAACAAGTGCTTAACCTCGGCTAAAAACCTAGAACGATCTTGTTTACCCCAATGTTGGGGCATTCGACCAATAACAAGATAGTTCACTATATTCGCATACCAAGGTAATTGGGTTACAAAGAACAGTTGTTCATCAGGAAAACTATCCCTAACAGGAGGAGAATCATCAGGGGTATCCACAACAAGCCTAGACAAGTGGTCTGCTACCACATTTTCTGCACCTTTTTTGTCTCTAATGTCTAAGAAAATTCCTGTAACAAGAGGATCCATCTAATCAATCTAGGTTTAGTATCCTTCTTGGAAAGAAGATACTTCAAAGCAGCATGATCGGTGAAGATTATGACCTTAGAACCAAAGAGATAGGGTCTAAACTTGTCTAAGGCAAACACAATGGATAACAGTTCCTTCTCCGTAGTGGTATAGTTCAAATGGGCATCATTCAAATTTTTGCTAGCATAGTAAATCACAAGAAGTAATTTATTTTCTCGCTGACCTAGCACAACACCAATAGCATAATCTGAAGCATCGCACATGATCTCAAAGGGTAGGTTCCAGTTGGGTGCCTGGACTATGGGGGCGGTAGTAAGTAAAGTCTTAAGCTTCTCAAAAGCCTCTAAACAAGCATCATCAAAGACAAACTTAACATCTTTTGCAAGGAAATTGCAAAGAGGTCTAGAAATCAAGCTAAATCCTTAATGAATCGACGATAAAAACCTGCATGCCCTAAGAATGACCTAATATCTCTTACGGTTTTTTGGGACCTGTAAAGTCTTGATAAGGACAACTTTGGCTTTATCTACCTCTATACCCTTAGAAGATACGATATGCCCTAAAACAATTCCTGATCGAACCATGAAATGACATTTCTCCCAATTAAGCACTAGATTCTTTTCATTACACCTAGTCAACACTAATGACAAATGATGCAAGCACTCATCGAAAGATGAACCAAACACTGAAAAATCATCCATAAAGACCTCTAAGAACCGTTCTACCATATCTTAAAATATGCTCATCATGCAACGCTGAAAAGTCGCAGGGGCGTTACATAGCCCGAAAGGCATGCGTCTATACGCAAAGGTACCAAAGGGACAGGTAAAAGTAGTTTTCTCCGGTCTTCTCGGGGCAATAATGATCGATTATAGCCGCAGTAGCCATCTAAAAAGCAAGAATGACTATGTCCAGCTAATCTCTCTAGCATCTGGTCGATGAAGGGAATGGGAAAGTGGTCCTTCCTAGTGACCTTGTTCAATTTCCTATAGTCAATACAAATGTAGGATCAGAATATCGCGACATCAATACTTCGCGAGATTAATAAATACAACATCACGAAGGAGTCGCGGGGAAGTAAAATAAATGACGCAATGGATGACGACAGCCAGAACACGAGGAAGATGTGAAAATTCGGCGAAGGTTAAGAGTGTCGCGAGGACGAACACTTATACACTTGCGACACTTCGCAAGTTATTCCCGAAAATAAAGGACAGCTTAGCTGTCATCCACTGTATACTACCCTATATAAAGGGTTGAGTCAGTCTGTTGTAGAGGAGGGTTCTTTTTGAATTGTTAAGCAAGTCATTAGGAGAGAGAAAATCTAGAGTGATTGTAATTTCTTTAGTTCTGTTCTATCTTCCTTTGTGAACACTTCAAGAAAATAATCAATAAAATTTATAGTTATTCATCTTCAAATGGATTAGTTAAGTAAATTCTAGTGAGGGGTGTATTGTGGGATTTCCTGCAACTACATATGCGCTAGAAACAGGGACTGAGGAGAAGATCAACCTTGTGAATTGAAAGAATCAGGAGTAACGAGAAAGAAATTTTGAATAATTTTCAACAATTTACTAAAATTGAGAAATGGCTAGAAGAAGGAATGCATCAGAACAACCAACAATTGTGAGGAGAAGCGGGAGATTAGCTGGAGAAAGGAGAAATGAAGTAGGTGAACCATCAAGAATAAACGCAAGAGATAGAGAAGAAGGTCAAATTCAACCACCAATTCAACCAGCAACGAATAGAGTAATAGATTATGATAGGGTGAGCGTGCATACATGGAGATCAGATTCTGTGGAAGAAAGAGAAGAAGTGCAACAATTGATAAATAATGGACAAGAGGAGAGAAATCGAGAAGAAATGGGAGAAATGACTCATAGAAATGAAGAAATCGTAGCATTAGAAACGTTGAGACAAACAATACATGAAGAAAGACGATTAGAAGCGGAAGAACGCGCAAATTTAACAAGGCAAAACCATGAGTTAAGAATGGAAAATATGAGGTTGCAGAATAGGAGGTCGAGAAGTAATACCAGATCAAGACCAGGATCGGTTAGAGATGATAGGAGGAGAATGTTACCTGTAGAAAATGTTAATGAAGAAAATTTAGAAAGAGAGCTAAATCTCGGTGAAGGATACTGCGAAAGAAGGGAAGTGGTGTGTATTCCACGTCCAGAGATTTTACAGAATGACCAAAATAATGGAAATCAAGGAAATAGGCAGCAGAATAATCCAATTGATGAAGAAAATCAGGAAGAAGGAAGAAGAATACTGCATGGGAGAGAAACACAGAGGAAACAAAGGGAGATTGAAGATGACATTGAAAAGCATTATATTGAACAAGCACGTCTAGCTTGCGAAAGGGAAAGATTAAGAGTAGAAATGGAAGAACGAGAATTGGAGGAAGCAATTCGGCAGAATAATCATGACAATCGAGAAAGAAGGTGCGAGCAAAATCGCAACAATGGAAATATCAATGAAGAGTATGAAAGAATACAAAGGAGAACTGATAGACAACCAAGAAGAGAAAATAATAGATACAATGGTGTGCGAATCCATGAATGAGATGGAGGAGAAAGTCGCGAGAGAAAGAAGAGAAGAAAATGCTTTGAACAAGAAAATCAAGATAGACATGAACGAGAAGGAGAGAGGCAGAGCTAAAAAGACCAATAAATTCGAATCTGATGTAAATGAACAAATCTTAAAAGAGTTAAAGAAATGAGAGGAATATTGAACAATAGAAGAGGAGGAGGAAGAAGACAATTAGATGAGGCAATCGAAGAAGCTGCGAAAAATCCCTTTACACTAGAGGTGCAGTTAGGAGGAATACCCCCAAAGTGCAATTTACCCACATTAACCAGCATTTTTGATGGAACAACTTGCGCAATACAACACATCAAAGCGTATGTAAGATGTATGTTACAGTGGGAAAATCATGACGCTATATTGTGCAAATATTTCACATCAAGTTTAACATGAGAAGCACTTGAAATGGTTTGAGGGTTTACCAAGAAACACCATCACGTCATTCAACCATTTACAAGCTATATTTTTAGGGGCATACATAAGTAACAACTCCTCGCGACCAGGAATTGAAGATGTATTTGACCGAAACAAAGAGTTGGCGAAAGTTTAAGACACTTAAGCGTGAGATGGAAGACGATGTGTAGCGAGATGGCTGGAAGAGTGGATGAAAGATATCTCATTTTATCATTTATAAACGCTATGTTCGCAACTAATTTGCTATATATTCAAATTTTTAGAGTCAAGAATACAATCACGATGACGGAGCTGCGAGAACTTCAAGAAGAGTATATTGCTTTAGAGGAAAGGCAAAATGAGATGGAATCATATCCAATTGCAAATACAAGTTCAAATGCTGCGAATGCAAGTTTATTACCCAAACTGATAAACACGGTGGCGAGTACTTCACAAGGTCAACAAGAAAGGATAATGAGATGATGGACAGCCAAAGATAGTAGCCATGGGAAGCCGTGATCAAGAAGAATATGAGAGAGAAAGAAATTACTACAACCGTGGTGGCAATAACAAAATTCAAAGACTTGATCATCCGTAAGAAACTTATGGAAGTCAAAGGCAGAATTATCATGGAGGGCAGCGACGTCACAGAGTAGTATGGGAAGAAATAAAAATGCCAGCATTAAATGCTAGTGTTGAAAAAATATGGGAAGCTATACTCTTGATGGAAAACATACATGCGCCATGGAACATGGGGAATGAGCCACCACCAAGTGATAGAAGTCACGAGTTCTGTTCTTACCACCGTTTTCATGGACACTTAACAAATGACTGCAGAAATATAAAAAGAATCATTCTTAGAATGATTGACCAAGGAAAGCTAAGTCATTTTCTAAAAAGTGAAGAGAAGGTTCAGCCATTACCACCACCACCGTAAATGCACACGAGAACAAATTCGAGAAAAGGGGAAAGAAACATTCGTAATAGAAGTTGGATCGAAAGCTAAAAATTTGTTTTGCAACTCCATTATACACTCTTACCGAACAATTGAAGATTTTCATGATAATGTTCTCAGTAGGGTTTTTGCGAGGGATGCTAATAATAAAGAAGTGATGAACATTGCGAAGACGTCGCAGTTAAAAGAATGGCAAATGCAGATTATTTCTTTCAACGCGAGAAGAGATTCTCGAAGGCAAAGAGACACATGGCAACCCATTGGTTGTAAAATTGGAAATTAATCCAAAACCCGTATATGGCGAAGACGACGAAGCGTAGAATTGTCTGGCGATCAATAGAATCTTGATTGATACGGGGAGCTCAAGTAAATATTCTTTCTACCATACTTACAAGACTATGGGGGAAGGATGAAGAATTGATACCTTCGACATATAAGATATATGGTTTCAATGGAACAACGAATAAGCCTAAAGGAGAAGTTCATATGAGAATACCTTTGCAAGGGTTATCAACGGGGATTTTGTTCTGTGTAGTTGATGTGGAGTCCCCTTATAATGCATTGATCGGAAGGCCATGGTTGCACGAAATTCTGGGCGTAGCGTCAACTTATCATCAATGCATAAAATTTCCTCATCCTAGCGGTGTTGGAATTATAAAGGGAGATTGGACGGAAGGACAAAAATGCTATGAGATCGACATGGAGAGTTGCGAAGAGAGAGCTGCGAAAAGAAAGGGTTGGAAGCAACATGCAAAAGATGAACAAAGAAGAGAAAGATTGATGGTGGATGCCATTGATGTAAGAGGAGAAGATACATTGCGAAACAGGTGCATGAAAACAGTTGAAAATTATGATGGAAAGGAATCATTAAGAGATTTGAATGGTAGAGCAGCAGGAGCAAAAAGTGTAAGAAGTGAGTAATCATCAAAAGGCAGTAACAAAAGCTTATTAAGGGTAAGTGGAAGAAAAAATAATTGAAGAAGAAATATGCGAGAATCTCGCCATCAAGAATGTATGACAATTTGATTGAAGAATTGAAAAACAAAAATGATTAAACAATGAAAGATTGCGCGATAGCTTCGCAAACAAAATGAATGATTGAATGAATTAACAAAAATGAAAGAGTGAGTGAATAGGACGAACCTTTATGGCGTACACCCTAGTTCGCGAATGATATTTCGCAAGAGGCAAATGTAAGACCTAAAGTGCGTCATATAAGGGGTATCTCTTGACATGGCTCGGTGAAAAGGTTACACCGCTCCTGGAACCCGAGTCATGGAGATTTGGGGCCCATGAAAGCCTATCCAGGGAGAGATACCTTGGATTTCCAACTATATATATATGGTTATACCCGGTTGGACGCCCGAGGGTTTCTTCCAAGGAGTCGAGTGTATGCTCAAGGCGCCGGGTACACGGTTGAGCCAAGAGTGCCCGGGGCATTTGAAGTGTCTCGGCCATTCTTGGAAAGTCTTGGTATATCCGCACTCGGCCGAAGAAAACTCCACTTAGGGTGCGATCTCGTAACCATAAACCATATAGGTATAAGGGATAAGAGGCTGCGAAAACAACGGTTGTTGTTAAGACCGGATGGGAGGAGCTAGTCTTGTATGGCCGATGTACGCCTCCTTGAAGGGGCAACCCGGGGAGAAGATAAGGGCGGCACCCTCCATTAGGGAGCTGATAAGTGTCAAAAGACGCAAATGTCATGAGGCTTTATTTTCGCAAGGAAATTTAGGCTTGTCATATTTGTGCGATGATCCTATAGAGGCAATAATACTGACGCAAAGTTCGTCTCGTTCAATTTGTACTTCGAGAAGAGATTTTTGAAATTTTGCTAATGCCTGTGCACCTTTATTAGCAATACGGTCTTTGTCATCTATGAGACCACTAATTTTCTTCCTTAAAGTTTTGGTTTTCTTATGGGAATCAAGATACATTTGTTTAAATCGGTTGGCTAAACCTAAACTAGATATATGCTCAATCTCTAAGAGACGATATTTGGCTTGAAGTTCATTTAACGGAAGGGAATCAATTTTGTTTGACGAATTGCTTAAAGATTCGTTGAGATGAGTGAGAAGAACATCATTGTCCATAGGCTCGGGAAATGAATGGAGAAGAATGGCTTCTTCGGAGAGATTATATATGTCTCCGAAAATAATAAATCATGCAAAGAAAAGCGAGATGATAAAATAAAGACGACTTGAAGAGTAAAAGTTTTATACCATAAAGTTGTTGATTTGCACTTTGAAGAGTAGACATTTTAGTCTTCTGAGAAGCAGACTCAACTTCCAACTGTTGAATTCTTTCATCTTTCTTGCGAGACATCGCAACTTCAGTTTCTAGTTCTTGTATCTTCTTTTTGAGTTGGAGATTTTTCTTTTCAAGGTTGTCGCGTCTTTTCTCGAGATCTGAGGCAACAACAAAGGAAGCTCTCCCAGACTATAAAGGAAAATAAAGAAATTGTTAAGATAAAGCTTATAATCGAAATTACAGAGAAGCAAAGGAATATGAACATACCAAAGCAGTGAGAGCATTTAAGTGACTGGAAGTCAATGTTCGGGAAACTCCGCGAAAAGATTCATTATCCTCTAACAATGGGCATCGCAAATTTTAGCGAGAGCTTCGCAAGTAGCGATTAAATGATCATCTCCTAATCCTTGCATAGAATCGGAGAAGACACTAGACAATTGCGCCATAGCAGAAATAGTCGAGTGATTTCCCTCGCAGAGGAAGTACCAATCTCATTTTCATCATCGTCGAGCTTTATTTGGTTTGAGAACTAGAACGAGAAGAGGGATGGGTTTTCCGTTTTTAGAAAATGGAGCAGAAGACTTGTCCTTGCGAAGAGTGATTTTATTCTTGCCCTTAACCTTCGCAGCCTTCGGGGGATGTTTGTTTCTTCAATAACCTTCGCACACGAATGAAGATAAGAAATAGAGGCAACAATATTGTTAAAAATAACAAAAGAAAATATTTCTTACTTCATCCGTGATCGATCGGAGTATCGCCAGAGTACTCGCCTTTGGGTTTCTTTCATAACTCTTCCTCAGTTTGTCAACCTGTAAACTTTGCAAATTCAATAAATGCTTGTCATCGGGAATATCGCAAAAGCAAAACCTGAAAAAAGGAAATATACCTCTTTTGCCTTCTCGGGCCACTTAAATTCCCAAGGATGATAGTCTGCGAGATCCGCAGGGAGTACGTGTGAACCTGCGATATAGGGTCCATTCAAAAATAAAGGAACAACCCACCATTTTTCATCTTTGGAATGACGAGGAGTACTATTGTTGCCCGAGTGCCAATCAATATCTTGCATAAGTAGTTTGTCATCGGGAATATTATCTTTTCTTTTCAACCGAGCACCCCAACGAGATTTATCATTTCTCATATTTATTACTTTATAATTTTCAAAAAAGTTTTCCACGGTATACTTCTCAGCGACTATTTCTAAGTTTGCGAATCTAGGATCCTTGACATCATCAGGATATAAAGATCCTTTACCAGCGCCACGGTTGGCGAATTCAAGCATCAGACGGATGCAGTCGCCGCTCAATTGATAAATAGCTCGCGAGAATTTCTCATGAGCAAGAATTTCATAGAATAATGGTATCTCGGGATTGTATAGAGGAATGGGGAGGCCTGCGAGGAGTTGACTTAGCGAGACTATGATTTTCTGATCATCACACCGATGATCGAAAAACGATTTGCGAGAGAGAATAGACGAAGATTCTTGATCAGGAATGGTTGATAAAGTGAAACCCTTCTCCTGCAAATTCTTTTGAGTTTCTTCAAAAAGGGGTTTATATGTACGACCAAGTGAAGCCATTAATATAGTATGGGAATGAATGGAGAATTGAAGATTGAGAGAATTGAAGGGGAGGATTACAGTAGCAGAAGCGCAAATTTCGGAGGAAGAAAGTTGAAGGAAAGTTGCAGAGGGAAAATAAAAGAGAAAAAGAGAAGGGTAAGAAAACTATATATAGAGAAGAGAATCCTCGAGAAAACAAATGCATTTAATGCGAGATGGGACGTGAATGGTAAAGAATAAGCGGTTGAAAGAGACGTGTCAAGAAAAGAGTGGAAGAAGAAACACCTGTAGTAAATTCCGTACATGAATAAAACGGATAAAAGTGAACAATCGCGAGATAAAGATGAGCAATTGCGGCATTTTAAAATATAAATTCTCATGACATTTTCTCCTTCGCAGAAAAGACATGAGAAGAGGCAAGATGTAGGATCAGAATATCGCGACATCAATACTTCGCGAGATTAATAAATACAACATCACGAAGGAGTCGCGGGGAAGTAAAATAAATGACGCAATGGATGACGACAGCCAGAACACGAGGAAGATGTGAAAATCTGGCGAAGGTTAAGAGTGTCGCGAGGACGAACACTTATACACTTGCGACACTTCGCAAGTTATTCCCGAAAATAAAGGACAGCTTAGCTGTCATCCACTGTATACTACCCTATATAAAGGGTTGAGTCAGTCTGTTGTAGAGGAGGGTTCTTTTTGAATTGTTAAGCAAGTCATTAGGAGAGAAAATCTAGAGTGATTGTAATTTCTTTAGTTCTGTTCTATCTTCCTTTGTGAACACTTCAAGAAAATAATCAATAAAATTTATAGTTATTCATCTTCAAATGGATTAGTTAAGAAAATTCTAGTGAGGGGTGTATTGTGGGATTTCCTGCAACTACATATGCGCTAGAAACAGGGACTGAGGAGAAGATCAACCTTGTGAATTGAAAGAATCAGGAGTAACGAGAAAGAAATTTTGAATAATTTTCAACAATTTACTAAAATTGAGAAATGGCTAGAAGAAGGAATGCATCAGAACAACCAACAATTGTGAGGAGAAGCGGGAGATTAGCTGGAGAAAGGAGAAATGAAGTAGGTGAACCATCAAGAATAAACGCAAGAGATAGAGAAGAAGGTCAAATTCAACCACCAATTTAACCACCAATTCAACCAGCACCGAATAGAGTAATAGATTATGATAGGGTGAGCGTGCATACATGGAGATCAGATTCTGTGGAAGAAAGAGAAGAAGTGCAACAATTGATAAATAATGGACAAGAGGAGAGAAATCGAGAATAAATGGGAGAAACAGCTCATAGAAATGAAGAAATCGTAGCATTAGAAACGTTGAGACAAACAATACATGAAGAAAGACGATTAGAAGCGGAAGAACGCGCAAATTTAACAAGGCAAAACCATGAGTTAAGAATGGAAAATATGGGGTTGCAGAATAGGAGGTCGAGAAGTAATACCAGATCAAGACCAGGATCGGTTAGAGATGATAGGAGGAGAATGTTACCTGTAGAAAATGTTAATGAAGAAAATTTAGAAAGAGAGCTAAATGCGAAAGAAGGGAAATGGTGTGTATTCCACGTCCCGGAGATTTTAAAGAATGACCAAAATAATGGAAATCAAGGAAATAGCGTGAGAATAATCCAATTGATGAAGAAAATCAGGAAGAAGGAAGAAGAATACTGCATGGGAGAGAAACACAGAGGAAACAAAGGGAGATTGAAGATGACATCGAAAAGCATTATATTGAACAAGCGCGTCTAGCTTGCGAAAGGGAAAGATTAAGAGTAGAAATGGAAGAACGAGAATTGGAGGAAGCAATTCGGCAGAATAATCATGACAATCGAGAAAGAAGGTGCGAGAAAAATCGCAACAATGGAAATATCAATGAAGAGTATGAAAGAATACAAAGGAGAGGCGATAGACAACCAAGAAGAGAAAATGATAGATACAATGGTGTGCGAATCCATGAACGAGATGGAGGAGAAAGTCGCAGAGAAAGAAGAGAAGAAAATCTTTGAACAAGAAAATCAAGATAGACATGAACGCAGATGAGAGAGGCAGAGCTAAAAAGACCAATAAATTCGAATCCTGATGTAAATGAACAAATCTTAAAAGAGTTGGCAGAAATGAGAGGAATATTGAACAATAGAAGAGGAGGAGGAAGAAGACAATTAGATGAGGCAATCGAAGAAGCTGCGAAAAATCCCTTTACACTAGAGGTGCAGTTAGGAGGAATACCCCCAAAGTGCAATTTGCCCGCATTAACCAGCATTTTTGATGGAACAACTTGCGCAATACAACACATCAAAGCGTATGTAAGATGTATGTTACAGTGGGAAAATCATGACGCTATATTGTGCAAATATTTCGCATCAAGTTTAACAGGAGAAGCACTAAAATGGTTTGAGGGTTTACCAAGAAACACCTGTAGTTGCAGGAAATCCTACACTACACCCCTCACTCGAATTTGCTTAATCAATCCATTTGAAGATGAATAATAATGTCTTTTATTAATTGTTTTCTTGAAAGGTTTACAAAGAAATGTAGAACAGAACTAAAGAAATTACAATCACTCTTGATTTTCTCTCTCCTAATGACTTGCTTAACAATTCAAAAGAATCCTCCCCTACAACAGACTTACTCGACCCTTTATATAGGGTATTACATAGTGGATGACAGCTAAGCTGTCCTTTATTTTCGGAATCGACTCGCGAATCCTCGCGAATGTGTAACTGCTTGTCCTCGCGACACTCCTAAATCTCGCCAAGTCTTCACACTTTCTTCATGTTCTGACTGTCGTCATCTATTACTTCATTTATTTACCTCCCCTACGATTCCTTCGCGACGCAGTCGTTTATTAATCTCGCGAAGTATTGGAGTTGCGATATTCGATCCTACATCTTGCCTCTTCTCATGTATTCTCTGCGAAGAAGAGAATGTCATGAGAACAATATTTTAGAATGCCGCAACCGCTCATCTTTACCTCGCCATTGTTCATTTTTGCTCGTTTTATTCATGTACGAAATTTATTACAGGTGTTTCTTCTTCCACTCTTTTCTTGACACGTCTCTTTCAACTACTTATTCTTAACCATTCATGTCCCATCTCGCATTAAATGCGTTTATATTCCGAAGATTCTTTCTCTCTATAAATAGTTTTCCCACTCCTTTCTCCTTCTTTTTACTTTCCTTCGCAAATTTTCTTTAATTCTCTCTCTCCTTCCGCAATTTGCGCTTCTGCTACCATAATTCTTCTACTTCTTTCTCATTCTTTTGATCTGCAATCATTCATTCCCATACTTCTAGCAATGGCTTCACTTGGTCGTTCATACACTCCTATTTTTATTGATGTTCAAAAGAAGTTACAGGAAAAGGGTTTCACTTTATCAACTATTCCCGATCATGGATCTTCATCTATTCTTTCTGCAAAACTGTTTTCTGATCATCATTGTGATGATCATAAAATCATAATCTCACTGGGTCAACTCCTCGCAGGACTCCCCATTCCTTTGTACAACCCCGAGTTGCCATTATTCTATGAAATTCTTGCTCATGAGAAATTCTCGCGAGCTGTCTATCAATTGAGTGGCGACTGCATCCGTTTAATGCTTGAATTCGCCCATCGTGGCGCTGGTAAAGGATCTTTATATCCTGATAATGTTAGGGATCCTAGGTTTGTAGATTTACAAATAGTTACTGAGAAATATACCGTGGACAATTTCTTTGCAAATTACTCTGTTATAAATATGAGAAATGATAAGTCTCGCTGGGGTGCTCGTCTGAAAAAGAATGATAACGTTGATGCTGACAAACTGCTTATGCAAGATATTGATTGGCATTCGGGCAACAATAATACTCCCCGTCATTCCAAAGATGAGAAATGGTGGGTTGTTCCTTTACTTTTGAGTGGACCTTACATCGCAGGTTCATATATTCTCCCTGCACACCTCGCGAACTATCATCCTTGGGAGTTTAAGTGGCCCGAGGAATCAGATGAGGTATATTTCCTTTTTTCAATTTTGCTTTGCGATATCTTCTTCCTCTTTTATCTATTAACCTTCAAAAATTTTAGATCGCCAGAACGAGGAAGAAATATAAAGAAAATCCAAAGCCAAGTATCCTGGCGATACTTCGATCGCTTACAAATGAAGTAAGAAACATTTTCTTTTGTTATTTTAAACAATATTGTTGCCTCTGTTTCTTATCTTCATGCGTATGCGAAGGTTGAAGTTGAAGAGGCTGAAGCTGCGAAGGCTAAAGGCAAGGATAAATCTACTTTGCACAAGGACAAGTCTTCTGCTCCGTTTTCTAAAAAACGGAAAACCCATCTCTCTTCTCATTGTAGTTCTCAAACAGGAAAGAATTCTGACGAGAATGAAAATGAGGTTGGTACTTCTTCTGCGAGGGAGAATCACTCAACCACCTCTGCTATGGCGCAATTGTCTAGCATCTTCTCCGATTCCATGCAAGGATTGGGAGACGAGCATTTAACTGCTACTTGCGAAGCTCTCGCTAAGATTTGCGATGCCCCACTGCTGGAGGATAATGAGTCATTTCACGGGGTTTCCCGAACAGTGACTTCTAGCTTCTTAAACGCTCTTAATGCTTTGGTATGTTTGTATCCTTTTATTTCTTTGTGACTTCAATTATAAACTCTATCTTAATCATTTCCATATTTTTATTTGTAGTCTGGGAGAGCTTCTTTTGTTGTCGCCTCTGACCTTGAGAAAAGACACAGCAATCTTGAAAAGAGAAATTTGCAACTTAAAGATAAGATCCGAGAACTAGAGCGTGAAGCTGCGACATCTCGCAAGAAGGATGAACGAATTAAACAACTGGAAGCTGAGCTTACTTCTCAACAAAATAGAGTATCTACTCTTGAAAGTGCAAATCAGCAACTTTATGGGATAGCAATCTTTACTCCTCAAATCCTTTTTATTTTATCATTTACTTTTCTTTGCCTGACTTACTATTTTCAGACATATATAATCTCTCTGAAGAATCCATTCTTCTCCATTCATTTCCCGAACCCATGGATGATGATGTCCTTCTTACTCATCTCAATGAATCTCTAAGTAGTTCTTCAAATAAGACTAACCTTCTTTCATTAAAGGATCTTCAATCCAAATATCATCTCTTAGAGATTGAGCATAGGGCTAGTTTAAGTTTAGCTAATCAATTTAAACGAATGTACCTTGATTCCAAGAAGAAAGCCAAAACCTTAAGGAAGAAAGTTAGTGACCTCATAGATGAGAAAGATCGCATTACTAATAGAGGTGCGCAGGCATTAGCAAAATTTCAAAAATCTCTCCTTGATGTGCAAGTTGAACGAGATGAACTCCTTCGTCAAAATACCATACTTAGCGAGCGAGAAGACCAAATTCGTTCACTTTTTGTCATAAATAATGATGATGAGTTTGCCTGGGCTGCGAAGGTTCTAGATAATGCTAGAAATAACTTAGGTGTCGATGTTAGTCTTCGCGTCGAGCAAACTACCTTAATCAAGGATATGATCTTTGAAAGAGAAGGTTGTTTATTATACTTCTTTACTTTTCTGTTCTTTTTCTTTTTGTACTATTATCATTAATTCATTTTCTCATGTTTTCAGAATCTAAAAAGAGATTTCAGACAAGGATTGGAGAGCTTGAAACCGAAAAAGAACGACTCGCAATGGATCTTTCTCTTCGTGAGAATAGATATTCTAAATTGAAGCAGCAATTCCAAACTACAGTGGCGAATTTTAATAATGATGCTGTTCGTTTTCGCAATCAAGCTATGGAAATAGTTTGTAACGACCACAACATTCCTCTTCATTCATATCCTTTTCTTCTTGAAGAAGTTCCCGAGAACTTGCCTGTCTCGGATGTTTCGATAGTGAAGCTAATGAAGAAGAAGAATCGGCGACGAGAGCGATGGAACCAAAGAATCGATCAAGAAGAAGAACCAAACAAAGAAATAACTTCTTTTTCTTCTTTCATTTCTTGTAGTATCTGTATACATATATCTTTGTTAATCTTCTATTTTTGTAACTCCTTATTATAAATTTCTTTAACTATTGAATGTGAATTTCAACTTTTGCTTCCTTTGTTCGGATATATCAATCAAACAACCCCTCTTTGTAATTATAACTTCACACTTGCCTCTTGTCCATAAGATATAATCAACTTTGCGAGTTACATAAAATATAATCAACTTTGTGAAATATATATATATATATATATATATATATTTTTTTTAAAACTTTGCACTTTATCATTGCGACAAGATCGCAAGATATCTTCATGGATTAAGAAATCTATTGATCTTGCCTTATCATTATTTGTGTGGTCTTATTTTGCCTTCCTAAGTAAAGGTCTTATTTTGCCACCCCTCATTGCGACAAGATCGCAGCCGTCTTTACATTTTCATGTAATGACCCATTGACCTTGTCTTATCATTTCTTAAGTATTTTTGCCTCTGCAGACATTATATTTGCGACAATATGACAGGTTTAAATGTTCTTGCGACCATAAAATCCCGTGACATTGTCGTCTTTGCGACGAAATCGCAGGACGTTCTTACACTTTCACGTAAAAACCCATTGATATCGTCTTACCCTCGCGTTAGTATTATTGCCTCTGCGCAGGATCATTGCACAAATATGACAAGCCTAAATTCTCTTGCGAAAATAAAGCCTCATGACATTTGCGTCTTTTGACACTTATCGGCTCCCTAATGGAGGGTGCCGCCCTTATCTTCTCCTGGTTGCCCCTTCAAGGAGGCGTACATCGGCCATACAAGACTAGCTCCTCCCATCCGGTCTTAACAGCAAGCAGTTGTTTTCGCAGCCTCTTATCCCTTATACCTATAGGGCTTATGGTTACGAGGCTGCACCCTAAGTGGAGTTTTCTTCGGGCCGAGAAACCATGTGCCAAGACTTGTCAAGAGTGGTAAGGAAGTTCCATGCTCCCGCACTCTTGACTCAACCGTGTACCTCGGCGCCTTGGTCATACACCGACTCCTTGGAAGAGACCCTCGGGCGTCCAACCGGGTATAACCTTATATATATAGTTGGAAATCCAAGGTATCTCCCAGGATAGGCTTTCATGGGCCCCAAATTTCCATGACTCGGGTTCCGGGAGCGGTGTAACCTTTTCCCCGAGCCATGTCAAGAGATACCCCTTATATGACGTACTTTAGGTCTTACATTTGCCTCTTACGAAATATCATTCGCGAACTAGGGTGTACGCCATAAAGGTTCGTCCCATTCACTCACTCATTCATGTTATCAATTTATTCGATCATTCATTTTTGACTTTTGTTAATTTGTCTGCGAAGCTATCGCACAGTCTCATTTCAATTATTCAATAGATTTTTATACATTCTTCACGGCGATATTTTCGCGCAACTTTTCTGCAACTATCACCTCTGCTTCCTGTCCTTATCATGCTTTCATCACTAAATTGGTATCTTTTCTCGCAACTATTCATTTTTTACACCTTTTACTCCTACTTCCTTCTTCCTCCGCGTCAGTCAAACTTTTCAATGTCTCCTTTTCATCATGATATTCAATTGTTTTCATACATTCACTTCGCAATATCTCTTCTTCCTTTATTTCTATGGTATCTACCATTAGCCTTTCTTTTCTTTGTTCATCCTTTACATTCTTCCTCCAACCTTTCTTTTTTGCCATTCTCTCTTCGCAGCTCTCTACATCGACCTCATAACATTTTTGCCCTTCCTTCCAATCTCCTTTTATAATTCCGACACCGCTAGGATGTGGAAACTTTATACACTGATGGTATGTCGATGCTACCCCCCAATTTCATGCAACCATGGTCTTCCAATCAAAGCATTGTAGGGAGATTCCACATCAACCACGTTGAGAACAAAATATCGTTGATAACCCCCGCAAGGGTATCCTCATGTGCACTTCTCCTTTGGGCTTGTTCGCGGTACCATTAAAACCATATATTTTGTATGTTGAAGGGATCAAATCTTCATCTTTTCCTCCCATAGTTTTGTAAGTATGGTAGAAAAGAATGTTGATTGAATCGCCGATGTATCAATCAATATTCTATTGATTGCCCAACAATTTTCCGCTTCATCATCTTCGCCATCAATAGGTTTTGGATTAATTTCCAACTTCACAACCAATGGGCTATCATGTATTTCTCTTCCTTTGGGTATTTCTTCAGCCGAGAAAGAAATAATCTGCAGTTGCCACTCTTTTAACTGCGATGTCTTCGCAACATTCATCACTTCTTTATCATCATCATCCCTCGCAAAAACTCTACTAAGTACATTGTCATGAAAATCTTCGATTGTGCGGTATGAATGTACAATGGAATTGCAAAACAAATTTTTAGCCTTTGCCCCAACTTCTATAACAAATGTTTCTTTTCCCTTTGCCGGTGGTGGTGGTAAATGTTGAACTTTCTCTTCTTCTTTTAAAAAGTGATTCAACTTTCCTTGATCAATCATTCTTAGGATAATTCTCTTGATGTTTCTGCAGTCATTCGTTAGGTGCCCATGAAAGCGGTGGTAAGAACAGAACTCGTGACGTCTATCTCCAGGTGGTGGTTCACTTCCCATGTTCCATGGTGCAGGTATGTTTTCCATCAAAAGTATTGCTTCCCATATTTTTTCCACACCGGCATTCAATGGCGGCATTTTAATTTCCTCCCACACTACTCGTGACTTTGTTGTTCTCTATGATAATTCCGCCTCCGGCCTCCATAAGTCTCTTGCGAATTATGCCTTTGACCTCCATAGGTTTCTTGCGGTTGATCAAGCCTTTGAATTTTATTATTTCCGCCACGGTTGTAGAAATTTCTTTCTCTTTCAAATTCTTCCTGATCGCGACTTCCCATAGCTACCAATTTTGGTCGTTTATCATCTACCACTCTCTCTTGTTGCCCTTGCGAGGTGCTCGCCACTTGTTTGTATTAACTGCGGGTAATGAGACTTGCATTCGCAGCACTTGAATTTGTATTCGCAACTGGGTACGATTCTACTTCATTTTGCCTTTCCTCCAAAGCAATATATTCCTCTTGCAATTCTCTCAATTCGGTCATCGTGATCGTATTCTTGACTCGAAAACTTGAACATATAATAAGTTGGTTGCGAACATAGCATTTATGAATGATAGTATGAGATATCTTTCATCAACCCGTCCCGCCATTTCGCTACACATTGTCTTCCATCTTCTTGTCGGATGTCTCAAGCTCTCGCCAACTCTTTGTTTTAGCCCAAATACATCTTCAATGCCAGTCGCGAAGAGTTGTTGCTTATATACGCCCCCAAGAATATAGCTTTGTAAATGATTGAATGATGTGATTGTATTCCTTAGTAAGCCCTCAAACCATTTTAACGCTTCTCCGTTAAACTCGACGCAAAGTATTTGCACAATATAGCGTCATGGTTTTTCCCTTTGTAGCATACATCTCACATAAGCCTTGATGTGTTGTCTTGCACAAGTTGACCCATCAAAAATGCTAGTTAGCGCTGGTAAGTTGCATTTTGGGGGTATTCCTCCTAACTGCACTTCTAATGTAAAAGGATTTTTCGCGACCTCGCGATAGCTTCATCTAACTGTCTTCTCCCTCCTTCTCTTCTGTTTTGTTCAATATTCCTCTCATCTCTCGCCAATTCTCGCGAGAATTTTTCATTTGCCTCGGAATTTGAATTTATCGGTCTCTTTAATTCTGCTTCCCTCCTTCTTCGTTCGTGTCTACTTTTTTTGTATTCTTTCATATTCTTCGTTAATATCTCCATTGTTGCGATTTCGCTCGCGCCTCCTCTCTCGATTGTCATGATTATTCTGCCGAATCGCCTCTTCCAATTCCCGATTTTCCATTTCTGCTCTCAATCTTTCTCTCTCGCGGGCTAGACGTGCTTGCTCGGTATAATGCTTTTCAATGTCATCTTCAATTTCCTTTTGTTTCCTTTGTGTTTCTCTCCCATGTAGTATTCTTCTTCCCTCTTCCTGATTTTCTTCATTAATTGGGTTATTCTGTCCTCGAGGTTGCCTATCTTCTTGATTTCCATCATCGTGATTATTCACCAAAATATAACGATTTTCTATTAATTCTCTCTCTTCGCGACCTCCTTCACCAAGATTTAACTCTCTTTCCAAATTTTCTTCATTAACGTTTTCTGCAGGTAATGTTCTTCTCTCATTTTCTCTACTCGATCCTGATCTCGATCTGTTACTACTTCTTGATCTTCTATTTTGCAGCCTCCTATTTTCCATCCTTAATTCGTGGTTTTGCCTTGTTAGATTCGCGCGTTCTTCTGCTTCTAAGCGTCTTTCTTCGTGTATTGTCTGTCTCGGCGCTTCTAATGCCGCAATTTCTTCATTTCCACGAATTGTTTCTCCCATCTCTTCTCGATTTCTCTCTTCTTGTCCACTATTCATCAATTGTTGCACTTCTTCTCTTTCTTCCATAGAATCTGATCTCCATGTATGCACACTCACCCTATCATAATCGATTACTCTGTTTAGTGCTGGTTGAATTGGTGGTCGAGTTAATGGTTGAATTGGTGGTTGAATTGGACCTTCTTCTCCATTTCTTGCATCTATCCTTGATGGTTCACCTACTTCATTTCTTCTTTCTCCCACTAATCTTCCACTTCTCCTTACGATCGTTGGTTGTTCTGATGCATTCTTTCTCCTAGCCATTTCTCAATTTTAGTAACTTGTTAAAAATTATTCAAGATTTCTTTCTTGTTACCCCTAATTCTTCCAATTCACAAGGTTGATCTTCTTCAATCCCTGTTTCTAGCGCATATGTAGTTGCAGGAAATCCTACACTACACCCCTCACTCGAATTTGCTTAATCAATCCATTTGAAGATGAATAATAATGTCTTTTATTAATTGTTTTCTTGAAAGGTTTACAAAGAAATGTAGAACAGAACTAAAGAAATTACAATCACTCTTGATTTTCTCTCTCCTAATGACTTGCTTAACAATTCAAAAGAATCCTCCCCTACAATAGACTTACTCGACCCTATTACATAGTGGATGACAGCTAAGCTGTCCTTTATTTTCGGAATCGACTCGCGAATCCTCGCGAATGTGTAACTTCTTGTCCTCGCGACACTCCTAAATCTCGCCAAGTCTTCACACTTTCTTCATGTTCTGACTGTCGTCATCTATTACGTCATTTATTTACCTCCCTGCGATTCCTTCGCGACGCAGTCGTTTATTAATCTCGCGAAGTATTGGAGTTGCGATATTCTGATCCTACAACACCATCACGTCATTCAACCATTTACAAGCTATATTTTTAGGGGCATACATAAGTAACAACTCCTCGCGACCAGGAATTGAAGATGTATTTGGACTGAAACAAAGAGTTGGCGAAAGTTTAAGACACTTAAGCGTGAGATGGAAGACGATGTGTAGCGAGATGGCTGGAAGAGTGGATGAAAGATATCTCATTTTATCATTTATAAACGCTATGTTCGCAACTAATTTGCTATATATTCAAATTTTTAGAGTCAAGAATACAATCACGATGACGGAGCTGCGAGAACTTCAAGAAGAGTATATTGCTTTAGAGGAAAGGCAAAATGAGATGGAATCATATCCAATTGCGAATACAAGTTCAAATGCAGCGAATGCAAGTTTATTACCCAAACAGATAAACACGGTGGTGAGTACTTCGCAAGGTCAACAAGAAAGGATAACAGATGATGGACAGCCAAAGATAGTAGCCATGGGAAGCCGTGATCAAGAAGAATATGAGAGAGAAAGAAATTACTACAACCGTGGTGGAAATAACAAAATTCAAAGACTTGATCATCCGCAAGAAACTTATGGAAGTCAAAGGCAGAATTATCATGGAGGGCAGCGACGTCACAGAGTAGTATGGGAAGAAATAAAAATGCCAGCATTAAATGCTAGTGTTGAAAAAATATGGGAAGCTATACTCTTGATGGAAAACATACCTGCGCCATGGAACATGGGGAATGAGCCACCACCAAGTGATAGAAGTCACGAGTTCTGTTCTTACCACCACCAAGGTACCAAAGGGACAGGTAAAAGTGGTTTTCTCCTGGTCTTCTGGGGCAATAACGATCTGATTATAGCCAGAGTAGCCATCTAAAAAGCAGTAATGACTATGTCCAGCTAATCTCTCTAGCATCTGGTCGATGAAGGGAAGGGGAAAGTGGTCCTTCCTAGTGACCTTGTTCAATTTCCTATAGTTAATACAAACACGCCAACCCGTGGTCACTCGGGTTGGGATTAACTCATTATTATCATTCTGGACTACAGTAATACCGGATTTCTCAGAAACAACCTGAACGGGGCTGACCCACTTGCTGTCTGAAATAGGGTAGATAATGCCTGCATCTAACAACTTAAGGATCTCGGTTCGAACTACTTCTTTCATATTGGGGTTTAGTCGACGTTGCATCTCTCTAGAAGGTTTGGTATCTTCTTCTAAATAAATCTGATGCATACAAACAGTAGGACTTATACCCTTAATGTCTGCTATGGTCCACCCTAAAGCTTCCTTGTTGTTCTGAAGGACGGTTACTAGCCTACTTTCCGATCACTATCCAAGTCGGAAGCAACAATCACGGGTAAAGTCTCGAAGGGCCTAAAAACACATACTTGGGTATCGGCAATGGTTTTAGGTCCAACTTAGGAGGCTCTTCTAACGAAGGAACTAGGGTAGACTTAGAAATTGGTAGTGGATCGAACTTAGGTTTCCATCCATTGCTAGTGTCTAGCAAAGGGGTTGAATCTAACAAAGCATTCACCTCGTTAATCACATTGTCATCATCGAAATCAATCCCAAAGTGAGCTAGGCATTTCTCTAATGGATCTTCTAACAAAGTGTTTGGTAATGACTCCTCGACTAATGTTCCTATCATGATCACCTCTTCTATGTTCGAGTCATCTAGTTCAGAGGGTAGCTTACTAATATTAAAAATGTTCAGCTCAATAGTCATATTACCAAAAGACAAGTTCATAATACCATTTCGACAGTTAATGATCGCATTGGATGTAGCTAAAAACGGGCGACCTAAAATCACTGGTATTTGGTTCTCTGGGTCAGGGACAGGTTGGGTATCTAGGATAACAAAATCCACCGGATAAATGAACTTGTCGACCTCTATGAGAACATCCTCGATCACACCCGAGGAATTTTAACGGACCTATCAGCTAACTGGAGTGTCATCTGGGTAGGTTTCATCTCACCAAGTCCTAGCTTAAGGTACACATGGTATGGGAGTAAGTTCACACTGACTCCTAAGTCAAGCAAAGCTTTCTCAACACGGTATTTACCTATTGTGCAAGAAATAGTAGGGGACCATGGGTCTTTATACTTAGCAGTAGTGGTATTCTGAATAATAGAACTCACATGACTAGCTAGAAAGGCTTTATCTGGACACTAAGCTTCCGCTTTCGCGTACACATATCCTTAAGAAACTTGGCATAAGCGGGAATCTGCTTAATCGCATCCAACAATGGGAGGTTGATAGTAACCTGCTTAAAAACCTCCAATATATCATTAAAGTTGGTCTCCCTCTTAGTTGGAACTAGCACTGGGGAACGAGGCTCTGGGAACAAAGCCGGGCTCAACAGGACCCTCATTGGTCTCTTTAGAGACTCTATCAGTCTCCTCATTTTCTGGATCAGAAGGGTGAACTACAGCATGTTCACTTTCAGGCATGGCGACCTTATTGTCAACTTTCTTTCCACTCCTAAGAGCAACCGCAGTGGTGCGAGTATAACCAAAGACCAAAGATCAAAAAAAAATGACCAAATTTTAGTTTAGTCTGGTGTGTGACGCTACGGGTAGAAGACTAAATTTGGTCGAGCGGATACTATACGTTCGCTTGGTATGGGGCGGGGACTATACGTTCGCCCGATGGGGGAGATTTCAAAAAAAAAAAAAAAAAAAAAAAAAAGGGGCGGAGGTATAAAGCCCGCCCCACTATAAAGAAAGTGAAAAAAAGAATGGGGCGGAGGTATAAACCTCGCCCCACACAAAATTAAAAAAATAATTAAAAAAAAATAATGGGGCGGAGGCTATACGTTCGCCTGGTGTGGGGCGTACACTATACGTTCGCCTGGTGTGGGGCGTACACTATACGTTCGCTCGACTATAATTTGGGTTTAGTCTTTGGTCCCCGACCAAATATATTCTGGGATTTGGGTTTAGTCTGATCTTTGGTCGATGGTCCGTCCCGCTACGTCTGGTTTTTTTACCAAATAAATGGGTTTAGTCGCCCACTGCGGTTGCTCTAAGGGTTGTAATAGAATTCACATGATTGTACGATTTATCTCCTTTAAGGTTAGGATCAGTATGACTAGGGAACCTTCCATATTCTCTCTCACTAAGGAACTTAGCAATTTGGCCGACTTGAAGTTCTAATTTAGCAAGAGACTGGGAATTATTCTTAAAATTCTGCTTGGTTTCCTCTTGAAAATTACCCTGGCTCTTTACTAACATTTCCTGGCTCTGTGTTAACATATCCCGGCTCTTTTTAGTATACTAAGAGATTCCTCTAAGCTAGTCATTCTATTCTCGAAGGGTTAGAACTGGGCTTGACTCGAATAATTCTTATTATAACCAAAACCAGGGGAGGCTGAGAATTACTAGATCGACCTTGATTCGGCCCTTAGACCAAGAGAAATTAGGATGGTTTCTCCAACTAGGGTTGTAGGTCTCTGAGTATGGGTCAAACTTCTGACGGTTCTCAAACCTAGCATTGTTATAGACAGCATGAGCTTGCTCTTCACTAACCTGACCTTCCCAAAATGAGTTATTGGGTTCTACTCCACAACTAGAGACTTGAGAGGCTCTAATCCTATCATCGAGAAAGTTCAACAAGAGACCTATGTTTAGGATGATTCAATTCCAAAGCTTCTAACCTTCTAGAGAAAAAGAAGCAAACTTAGCATCGACCCGAAGCTTGTATCAACCACATTGGTGCTACTTCTATTGACCAAGAGTCTTTTAGGGGTTCAACACAAGACTCCCCCTTTGTTGGGATTTTTCGTTAAGAATACAATTACAATGATAGCTCCTAAGAAGGTAAAAGCATCATCGAGCATTTTTATTAGTGAACTCACAAAGCACATAGACTCGACCATGGATTTGGTCGAATAGTCTAAACCATTATAAATAATCTCTACCTTGTCGCAATAAAGGAGATGGCGAGTGAGACCTTTAATTAGGAAGGTCAAACTTAGAAGACCATCAAAAATGATAAGGCAAAGGTCAATGGGTCAGTACATGAAAATGTAAGGGGCGGCTGCGATCTTGTCAATGAGGAAAATAAAGTGAAATTCCTAAAGGATGATTTTACTTAACAAAGGAATCGATGCGAACATCGAGGATATGTTCAAACATCTTAAATAAGAGAAAAAGGAGAAAAAAGGGGTTACTCGATCAACGACTTAATCCTTACAAACAAAAGAAGTTTTGACAAAGTACAAAGAAGTTTAATTCTCTACATCAATATTATCAACTACAGAGGATGGTTGAGATCTTTCTGCCTTTGCTCAACGGTGGATTTTAGGTTTTCACCACCTTCATTTTGTGAGATGGATTTTCATCGAGAATTTTTCATCGGATCTTTGTTGATAACTTCAATCAGCGATATCTTCGCCGCTTTCATAGTCATAATCACTGTCGGGAGAATCGGGACTTCATCATCACTTACTTCCAAAAATCAACATGAATAGGATCAAGGGACTTAGACAATAAAATTCATTCACAAGAACTTCATCAAATGTCTTTACAGTAAGACATATAATCAAATCTTAATTCTGCACGGTCGCGAGAACGAGCCGGAAGTAACCCATTTTCTTTGCGAATCGAGTGGAGATAAAGTTTCTTCTCGGAAGTCTGCATAACAAGTGCACAAGATTAAAGATAATTAAAGATTTTAGAATAATTAATGGATTAAGATAGAGTCCATGGCATCATCAAATGTATCTCCAACTAGGCCTTTCAATCGATCGCAAGCTTTTTTTCATTGAAACAAGTATAGAATTCTCGGTCCTGATTGGATTTTTCTAATTTGGAACATTGATCCTTGAATTGGTTTGCTTTTAGACTCAACCTGAATAAGTTTATCTCTTTATGTAATTTCTCAGAGTTGCTTTTCAAGGAATGAATAGTTTGTTCTTGTTCTTCACGTAATTTTCGACCAAGCATCATATTCTTGCGAATAGGTCGCGACCTTGTTTAGCGAGAGATCGCTTTTGAGAAAGGGTCCCATTCTCATCTGATAAAGTTCCCAACTCCAAATTAGCCTTAGTCAAAGTAAGAAAGGCTGAGATAAGTCTTTACTTAATAGTCTTTTCTTTAAGATTAAATCAAAGTTTTCTTTAGACAAATTATCTATTTGATCAACAACATATGTATGAAGATTATTTAAGATGTTATATTGCTCCATCCAAGCAACTCGAACCTCTGAGTTGATTGATATATCTCCATTACGTTTTAAGTTTAGAGCAAAGGGCGAACAAAAGTTTAAGTTGTAAAAAAAAAAAAAAAAAAAAAAAAAAAAAAGCTTGGGAAAGAAGTATACCTTTTAACTCTTCATTCTTCTTGCGAAGATTATCACGATCTAGTGAGAGGTTGTAGAAATTTTTGATTTTCAAGATGATTATTGCATTTCTCATAGAAGATCGGGCACATTAATTTCTTGAAACAAGACAGTGGGACATTGATATAGGAGAAGGGATAAGTTCGAACCTGATCTATAGGAGTTGAGGCATAAGAATATTGTCATTTTTGTGACAAGATTGTCTTGCGATGCTTGGCAGGAGAAGAAAGGTGAAAATGAGGAAAAGGAACATCGGGAGCGAGGTTTAGGGTGGCGAGATCTTTTTGTCTTGTATATATTGTCATCCTGATGACAAATTAAGTAAAACAGAGGCAACAATATTGCTCTTAAAAGCAAATACTTCTTTAAAATACCTTATCGCTTGACCGGTATGTTTAGCTTGAAAGAGGACTTTAATTGGCAAGGTGGATTCATGTTGAGAAGTTGGTTTATTTTGTAATCAAAAGAGAGAAGAGGGTTCTTCACGGTTAATTTGGTGCTGGAGTTTGTTCTTTATCGATAAAGGAGATGAAATAGAAGAGGAAAGAAGTGTTCTTCACAAAAGACTCTCCTATAAATAGGCAAGAAAGTGTTATGACGGATAACCAGAGTAAAAAGAATGGTTTTAAACAGAATTATCTTGAAGAAGATTTTCGGGTGGAAAATTCGCGACAAAGAATTGGATATCCCGCACAACATAAAGGAAACATAAAAGAAGGCGAGAAGATGTAATATTCGGGTATTGCCATGACATATTTTCTTATTATGCAAAATCCATTATTCTCCATAACCCATGCTTCTAAAAACTTGAACTTAGCCAAGAAATAGAGGCAAGTACGTACTTTTCAAGTCGTATTCTTTTGCTCGTTCCTTAAATCAATAAAATCGGAAGAATATTTTTTCTTAAAAATGCTCTCAAGCAATGTTCAAGAAAAAAGAGGCAAGATGTAGGACTCGCGACAACAACTCTGCGAAGACAATGGATAACAACAACGCTGCGAATGAGTCGCGAGAGGGTTAAATGTGAATGGCCTTTGGATCGGTAGGAAGATTCGGCGAAGGTAGAAGTGTCACGGAATACTTTCTGCGACACTTGCCGAGATATTCCGAAAATACGAAACATTTGTCGTTCACTATGTATTACCCATATAAAGGGATGAGTGAATCTATTATTGAGGAAGGTCTTTTTTTGGATTGGAGAGCAAGTCATTAGGAGAGAGAGAGAAAGAGAGAATTTTGTAAGTTCTTAAGTATAATTCTATTTTCTTGTGTAAAGATTCAAGAAAGTTATTAATAAACATTCATAATTGTTCATCTATTATCTTTTGAATGGATTAGTTTAACAAAATATTGAGGGGTGTATTGGATTTCCTCTCAAAGATATATGTATCACGGATAACTGAGAAATAGAAGTTATTTCTTCTTTGGTTCTTCTTCTTCATCGATTCTTTGGTTCCATCACTCGTCGTGGACTTCCCTTCTCGAAGCTTGTCGAGACAGGCAGAAAACTTCTTCAGCAAGAAAAGGGATATGAATGAAGAGGATATTGTGATCTTTACAAACTATTTCCATAGGATTTCGCAGAACAACATCATTATTAAAATTCGCCCTTTGTAGTTTGGAATTGCTGCTTCAAATGCGAGGCGCTCTTTTTCGATTTCAAGCTCTCCAATCCTTATGAAAGCTGTATGAGGAAATGAATTAATGTTAATAATACAAAAGGAAAAATAACAGAAAAGTAAAGAAGTATAACAAACAACCTTCTCTTTCAAAAGATCATATCCTTGATTAAGGTAGTTTGCTCGGTCACGAGACTAACATCAACACCTAAGTTATTTCTAGCGTTATCTAAGTAACGCAGCCGGGCAAATTCATCATCATTATTTATGACAAAAAGTGAGCGAATTTGGTCTTCTCGCTCGCTAAGCATGGTATTAAAGAAGGAGTTCATCTCGCTCAACTCAAGGAGAGATTTTTGAAATTTTGCTAATGCTGTGTGCGCCTCACATTAATGTCACGATCTTTCTCAGGATCACTAATTTTCTTCCTTAAAGTTTTGGTTTTCTTCTTGGAGTCAACGTTCGTTTAAAAGATTAGCCAAACTTAAACTAGATCTATGCTTTCGATTTTCAGATCCTTTAATGAAAGAGGTTAGCATCATTTGAAGAACTACTTAGGGTTCATTGGCGAGCAAGGAGGACATCATTATCCATAGGCTCGGAAATGAATGGAGAAGAATGGACTCTTGGAGAGATTATATATATGCGAAAATAGTAAGTTAGGTAAAGAAAAGTAAATGGTAAAATAAAAGAAATCTGAGGAATAAAGTGCTATACCATAAAGTGTGATTTGCGCTTTCAAGAGTAGATACTCTATTCTGTTGAGAAGTAGCTCACAGTCGTTCATCCTTATCGCTTTGAGGCAGCGGCCCCAACTTCTAGTCTCGATTCTCTTGTTCAATTGCAAATTCTTCTTTTCAAGGTTATTTGCGTCTTCTCTCAAGGTGCGAGGCAGCAGCAAAGCGGCTCTCCCAGGACTATAAAGAAAATAGAGAAATATTAAAGATAAGACGGAGTCACAAAGAGGTAAAGAGGTGTGAACATACCAAAGCATTGAGAGCATTTAAAAGGTAGGTGTTATTGAGAAACTCCCAGCGAAAAGACTCGATATCCTCAACAATGGGGCATCACAGATCTTAGCGATAGTTTGACAAGTTGATCGGTAAAAACATTAGACAAAGCGCCATAGCGAAGTATCTAAATGACTTCCCTTAGCGAGAAGAGGTGCCAATCTCATTTCATCTTAAATTCTCGCTAGTTTGGGAGTTAGAATGTGAAGGAGGTAGGAGTCTCCGTCTTTTGGAGGATGGAGAGCGGAAGATTTGTCCTTGCGAGAAATGGCTTTATTCTTGCCTTTAGCCCTCGCGGCAGTTTCTCCATCATTGATCTTTGCGGTTTCAACTTCTTCAACACCAATCTTCACACGAATAAAGATAAGCAGAGAGGAAACAATATTGTTTAAAATAACAAAAGAAAATGTTTCTTACTTCAAAGCTTGAGGATATTTGGTGAGGATTCTCTTTGTATTTCTTTCTCATTATGATCTAAAAAAATTTTTATAAAAAGTTAATGAAGGAAAGAAATGGAAGACATAAGCGAAAGAAAATCTAAAATGAATGATATGTATATACCTCTTTTGTCTTCTCGAGCCACTTAAACTCCAAGGATGATATGGGGAGTGCATGTGAGCTGCTGATATAAGGTCCACTTTCGAGAGGGAGAGAGTACAACCCACCACTTTTCTTTTGGAGTAAACCATCGGATTATAGGAATGAAGGAGAAGTGAAGTTTATAAATAATGTAATACATTGGTAAGTACGGTTGTGGGGGAGGTCTTTTTGAGTGAAACTTTTAGTGGTGCAATTTCTTTAGTTTTGTTCTGATTTTGGGAGTTTTTTAGGATGGTTTCTCCAACTAGGGTTGTAGGTCTAGTATGGGTCAAAAGTTCTCAAACCTAGTAAAAGCTTGCTCTTCCCACTAACGACCTTCCCGGTTCTGCTCACAACAATTTGGATTTTTTCGAATAAGAAAGGTAAAAAGCATCCATTTTTATTAAACCATAGCACATAGATAAATAATCTCATTATAAATAATCTCTACAAGTTTCATCTTATCAAATCCGTGGTGAGGACACTGTGATAGGAGATCATTGAATCTCTCTAAAAACCTATAAAGAGACTCTCCCTCTTGTTGCATACTAGCACTAATTTTACGCCTAACAATTGAGTTTTATGCTTAGGGTAGAATTTCATATAGAAAGCAGCAATAAGTTCCTGCCATGTTTCAATGGATTCAGATGGTAGGTTGTTTAGCCAGGTCTTGGCTTTATCTCTCAAGGAAAAGGGAAACATCTTAAGTTTCAAGACTTCAACAGTAAGGTCTTTTATTCTAACTGTCCCACAAATTTCCTCAAAGTCCCTAATATGAAAATAAGGGTTCTCATCATCTTTTCCTAAGAATATAGGGATCATCTGAAAAATACTAGGTTTCATCTTGAAATTAGCCGTATTGGCTGGCAATTTAATACACGAAGCTCGGTTGGTCCTAGTTGGGAACATGTAATCTTTCAAAGTTGCCATCGCTGGCACAATTTGAAGTACTAGGGGTACTTTCCTCACGAAGAGACAGATTCTCAAAACTGAAGTTTCCAAAAATGGGGCTCTCAAAAGAAGAGTCTTCGATTTCCCCGCCTTCACAAGAAGAACTACTAGGTTTGTCACTAATCAAACGACCTAGAGTGTTTCTTTTCCAAGCCCGCTCTCTAATAACCTTGGGCATACACCAGAAAAAATAAAATAAAAAGAAAAAATCCTAAAAGGAAGGGAAGTTCTATGCAAACACAAACAAGGCTGACTCCACCACAGCAAACCTAATGAATTCTAGCAAACAAAAAGCATGATGGCTCCACTTAGATTGTTTTCTAGACCGACTTCTAATCCTTCGAAAGGGAATTCGTTACAATGCGAGCAAACCTCTCTGGAATCAATCCAGGAGTTTAAGTAAGTTGAATAGAGGCGAGGGAAGGCTGTGTGAAGCTTTGATACCCAAGGCCTCACCGCATTACAAGGCGGCGCGATCACGCATTCAACTCACGAAACCATCATGAACTTCGAAGTATGCATAAAAGAGTAACCAATATTTTTCGAACGACTTTCCTATTAAGCTCGTTACCCTATCGGTCTCGTTCTATTCCAAATTTTAAAGCTTAGGTTCGCGTTAAGTATCGTTTTCCTAAGGCGGGCAAGAAGAGAACGGTGATGAAATCTGAACCCTTATCTTGTATGGCCAGGCCTTGCCCTTTACTAGGAAATTAAATCAGTCGTATTCAGTTCCTCAGCATATATGCAAACGAAGGAATACAGTAACTCGCTGACAGGGGATTCGCGAGTGTTTCGACAAACTTACCTCCCGTTCCAGACGGGGGATTAACCGTTGTAGTCGACTCGGGCCACGACTCCTATGTCATGTACGAACCCGAGGGGCCGAGGTGATATCGTAATCACCGTCCTTCTCTGCAAACAGTTTGATATTTAATACTACCCTTCCGTAGGGTTTAAAAATAAAAGAATGTCCAAATGTCCAAGTCCAAAAAGTAAAAGTGCAAAAGAAAAGGAAAGTCTAAAAAAAAAAATCCAAAAAAAAAAATGCCTCTTTTTTTTTAAAATAATAAAAAATCTTCTTCTTTCGCTCCTTTCGATTTGTCTTTAACTCCAAATCTTTAAGTATTCACCAAAAGCTTTGGTAAATTTTTTTTTCGCTCCAAATTCCAAAATCTGTAGTAAAAAGACAAAAACCCAAAAACGTAAAGTAGAACAAATAAATAAAAACCTA
Source organism: Papaver armeniacum (assembly GCA_023531295.1). Classification (NCBI taxonomy): domain Eukaryota; kingdom Viridiplantae; phylum Streptophyta; class Magnoliopsida; order Ranunculales; family Papaveraceae; genus Papaver; species Papaver armeniacum. The sequence goes on from JAJJWW010017240.1 coordinate 99,954, forward strand.
AAAAATAAATCTAAAAACTCTAGCCTAAAGACAAGTCCGCGTCGGCGGCGCCAAAAAATTGATGATTATTTTCAATGTGGTTGTAGTAAATAAGTTCGTTGAGACTTGTGAAAGCAAAAGATTTTAGACTTATAAAACTTAAAAACAAACAAAACTTAATATAAAAAGTGATTTCAAGATTTAAAAATATACCAAGGCTCCGGATTCCACTATTCCTCCTAATTGATTGGTTTATAATGATATTTCAAGAATTATTGTTAAGCTCTTTTTCTCATTAATTCACTATTAATCTATATGGTGTCCAAACATTAAATTGTAATCCCTAAGCATGAATTATCAAAGAATTGATTCTAAGCATAACACATCGAATTGATTCACAACTAATTAAGAAAACCAATTTTATCTTTATGTTGATCCTAGTGAATTAAATAAAATAAATAATTCAAGAAATTATAAAAGAAATTACCAATCAAGCATGAGTGAATAGTTTCCTCCGTTGCCTCGATCCTTTGGGTATTTTAGCCGCTCATCATGTTGAAAACCCTCTCAAAGAATTTATTTATGCTCAAAAATGGTTTACAAATGATGAATAAGGGAGGAATAATGAAAAATCGGGTTTGTAACAATTATTTTTGTTACAAACCGAACTGTTACAGAGAACAATATGAATGAACTGTCGTGTCACTGTAGCAAATACGACTGCTCCTTGTGCGTCTTATGTTCTTCAGCAATGAACGACTGCCTCTGGTAGTCTTTTGTTCTTCGTGTTCTTCAGCAGCGGCAGAAAATGGTGTATCCTGCCACTTGATTTTCTCGACTCTGTGATGTTCTAAATTCTCCCTAACCTCTTCGTACCCCCTCCTCTGACCTCAGGCACCCTTTTTATACTTGACAGCGACCAAATCTCCCCTCATAACTGCTCCAAATTTTCTCCTTTATTTCTTTGCACATTACGGGAATAATTTCCCTTTTTAATCTATGCACGCATCTGTTGGTGAATACCATGTGGTGATTTGGACCTTATACACTTAAACATGTTGAATACGTATTTCACAGGGGTTAAGCACACGAAATCTTCCCAAATATTGAACACAGAATCCCGAGATTTTATTCTTCTTCGTTTTATTCCAATCAGCGAATTTATTCCTTATTAACGAAAATAAATATGTTACCAACCCTGTGTTATCTCCATAACTCAATATCAATTCAAGTCAGCAACCAAATCCGTCTAAATTCCTTCCAAAATCAATCCAGATTTACGCGGTGAAAGTTAGTTTTCCCCAAAAGCGGTCTTCAAACGAGGAAGAAGGGTGTCCCTTAACCAGCAGCTTGGGGAGCGAATAGCAATGGGTTGCCCCTTATCCAAAGTGGGAGTCTGAATAGCAAATGTCCTCCGGAGGTGTTCCGAGCAACTTTTCGAGACGAATTTTCCAACAATCTTTATTTCCAAAAAAATACCTACAACACACAGAACACCATAATAAGGACAAAAACGAGTACTAACAATAGGAAACATTGAAGACAAATTAGACACATAAATGCATCTATCAGTATCTAACCATTAAAAAAAGTAAAAACCTGATAACAAAGAAGTTTTGTATCTCTTCGGTTCTAAAAAAGAACATATAATTGATTCCAAGTTCTGTGGTAGTTTAAGCTCTGCCCTCTCTCCTCTCTCCCTATTTCGCTCTCAGACTTCTTTTAGCTCGGAAAAGCAAATGTTCAGCCAAATATAGCCGTTATTTTCCCGTTATACATTTTCTAGGTGACTTTTTAATCGGAACCAAATTGGAAGTCGAGCTAAAACTCAGTTTTCCTATGGAATGAAATTAAATTGCAAAGATTAAGCTCTCAAAGTTTCAGGTCTCAAAACTACTAAAATACCATTATTACCAAGACACAAGTGAGACACCAGACACAAGTTCTCAAGATGCTAACCCACTAAGTAACCATTGTTACAAAGACACCAAGATACAAAGATCCTAAGCCACTAAGTCACCATTGTTACCAAGACACCAAGATACAAAGATCCTAAGCCACTAAGTCACCATTGTTATTTGATACTTCAGCCTCCAGCTAATATAGTCACAAAGAATTAAGTTCCAGGACGCTTTCGTAGCCACAAGCTACTCATCACTTCACTCGAATACAACAACACCCACTGCTTTTTTCTCTTCCTCCCTCCCTCCATCTTGATTGTTTCTATAATTAAGCTCGACCGCTTCTGCACTTTTATTCCGATACTAGTAGTTAAACTGACTCCAATCTTCAATTGCACTAATCCATCATTTTTTGCAGTGTCCGGGTTGAAGTCTGATCTTTTCGATTAATCTGTCTCTGCAATTTTCTTCTTCTTTCTATTTTCTTTCGATTGAAGATCCAATTTTTAACTTAATTTCCTGTTTTACCCTCAGGTGCAAGGTGTATTCCCCTTAGAAGGACAATGTTTCCTCTTAGCTACTACTACAAATCCCTTAATAAATAGAAGGAAATGATATACGTGTCGCTAAAACAAACACACAGATTGGATCTTTACCACCAGTGGAAATACCAACTCGTATCTGGGTTAGAAAAAAGTCCCCAAACTAAACAATATCAAATCCCTAATCGAGGAAATAAATCAGAAAAGAAGAAGAACAAAAAGAGAATTCAAAATCAGTTTGATTCACAATTTTTTCTGGTAGATGTCTTACCGTTCTTCTTTAATCAAAGACAACACCCTTTCAGTCATAATCCCATCTTCCCAACTTTCAAACCAAATCAAATATTCACTAGGTTGTATGATCCTGTGAAAACAATTAAGAAGGAAAAATTGAGATCGGTAAACTGGAAAAGGAAGCAAGTTAGAGCAAGAGATAGGGAAATAAATGAGGAAATCAAAACGAAGAGGAAAGATTTCATGAACTTGAAGCTGAAAGGGAAAGAAATTTCAGACCTCAAAAAGACAAAGGAGGAACCAGTAGAAGCAAAAGAAGGGGTACTGGTATCAGGAGAGATGGAAACAAAGACAATTGGGGAAAACAACAAATCCTATAAAGTCAATTGGGCTGCAAATTTTGAGCAAAATAATCAACTAGATCAAACAACAACAACAAAAGTACCAAATCCTTTTGGGAAAACTCAGAATCTGATATCTAAGACGATGGAGATTCTAGAGGGCATTCAAAAGGAAAACATAATCAGGCTACTCAGGCAGATAGCAAAAGATGAGGAAGTAAACACGGCTAAAGAGGTAAGCCTAAAACTCATCAATCAAAACGATGTAGTGCTTGAGAAAAATAACACTCCCCATGAAACTAGGGTAGAAGAAACCATTACACATAAATCCATGCCTCATTCAAATTATATCATGTTCTGTGAAATGGAAATTCAGATTGTATGTAGTTTAGATAACATGTTGTGTGCCATAGAAATAACTTATACAATAGAAATTCTTAGTCATCCCTTATGCAAAGAGGGACCTAACATATCTAGGAACAACATGATTCAACTTGTTACTCTGAATGCTCAAGTAAAGGTATCCATGTATACTGCTTACAACATAATTGTGTTTGAATACCCAATAATATCATACTTTTGGAAGTTTGTTAATATTATAGCCTGGAATTGCCAGGGTCTAGGAAATGTTGAAACTACAAATAGTCTTAAAGATCTACTAGAGAAGAATAACCCTGACATTTTATTCCTTTCTGAAACCAAACAACAAAATAAGGAGATGCATAATATAATGAAGAAAGTTAATGTCTATAACTAATGGTTTGTTCCACCTAGAGGATCCGCTGGAGGGCTTTGCCTTATTTGGAAAGATAACATGAGAATAACAATTTTAGATTACAAACATAATCACATAAATGTAAACATTCAAATCAGAAACACTAACAAATTCTGGCTGCTTACCTGCTTCTACGGTAACTCTGTAACAAACCTAAAACTTGCTTCATGGGATATAATAAAAAATATGGCCAGCTCTGTTAACATCCCATGGATGGTAATAGGGGACTGCAATGTTGTCCTTAATGAAGAGGAAAAAAAGAGTAGACACCCGTTTAATCGTAGTGAAGCAACTGTTTTTAAAAATCTTATCAAGAACTGTGGTTTAATGGACCTATGATTTGTTGGATACACTTTTACCTGGAATAATAGAAGATCGGGGATAAAATTTACTGAACAGAGACTAGATCGTGCTCTAGTAAATGATAAATGGAACATAGAATTTCCAAATTCTAATCTAAGACATTTGGGTCCATTGTCTTCTGACCATGTCCCAATTAGTCTCAATACTCAGAATACTTGGAATGATGGAGCTATGGTAGGCCTCGAAAGTGTATGTAAATTTATGGCCTACGGTGATAATCGCAAGTGCACGGCGTCTATCGGAGACGCGGCAAGTACGGGTCGAACCACAGAGACTTGTGGTGCTCTAAGGTGATCTAATGGCTTTCTCTTTGAGTTTCAAGTGAAAATGTGTAGTGACAAGGTAACAACGGGGGTTTTGCCGATCTACTGGGATGAAATGAAATAAACCTAAACTAAGGTATAAACGGTGACAAAAGGATATGCCGTGGTCTGCAAATCCACCACTAACTCCTATTGTGAGTTTAACTATGTTGAGATTCTTGTTGTCTGTGATTGATAAGGGCGGTGTCAATTCCACCACCTATCTCTCCCCGTAATGCCTCGATTAACGGCTAAAGTGCGACCCCGAGCACTAGTTGTCTAATTTAGTACAACTAGTCAAGGGAATCAGCATTTGTATCTAAGGTTGAGCTGCAATACACTCAACACGGTTGAGACCTAACTACGATGTATCCATGGCGTTGGTATACCTTTGTGAGAGAAAAGCATTGGTTATTTGTAATTGAAGACAATTGATAACATTAAGCATTCAAGATGGTTCACAAAGTTAAAACACAACTGGAATTAGGGTTTCATTGAAACCCTAGCTACTAAATTAAAACATCAAAATGAAAATTAAACTACAAAATTAAACCTAATTGACTGCACTGGCTAATCCAGGCGTAATTCTAACATCCACCAACACTTCCTATTTATACATGCAACCCAAAATACCTAACCCTAATTCTCAAAATCGAAATTAAAGATAAAATAAACCAAAAACAATCACACCCATACTCTGAATCGCCTTCTCCTCTTGTCTAATCGCTCTGCAACTCCATGCATCGGTTGTTGGCTAACCCTAGTTCTAGTTTTCTCTAAATTAGCTTCTAGGGTTGAGAGAAGCTAAAGGAGAGAAAAATAGCTCTAGAGAGGAGATGAATGAGGTACTGATGATAGTTGTTGGGGTGATGGTGTGATAGGAGATAGGGTGGTGGCGAAGGTGGTTGTGGCAGGGGAAGGATATGGCGGAAGAGCAGAGCTCTGCTCTGTGTCGGGTGAGGGAAGAAGAAAGAGAAAGTGAAAGAAGAGAAATGAGGTGGTCGATTAGGGTATAGGGTATGGGGTCTTTGTGGTGTGAGGCGGGGATATCAAGGAATGATGAGAAGGCCTCGGCGAGCATTGGATGGAGTTGATGGAGATCCGAACGGCGAGGGTGGTATGCGGTTTTGGCGTGATCTAGTGTTGCACGGGAGCGCGATCTATGATGCACGTGGAGGCGGCGACCATTGGATGTGGAAGATAGAGATCTCAACGGCTTGGAGTGTACGGGCTCGGATCGGGTCATGGGTAGCTCTAGCCCAAGTCTTCCTTGTTGGGTTGCAAGCCGATGATTCGCGCGCGGAGCTTTGGCTATCTGCTCCATAGATGCTCGACTCCAATTCTTTGCTGTTTTGGCTCCTCAATTTCTCCGAGCTTTATTTAGTACCTAAAAACACAAAATTAATTAATACAAATATTTATTCTTGAAAACAAAGAAAACACGAATGCTGGGATAATATCGATTTCTAAGCGCAAAAGATGAGTAAAATGCCAATAAAACGGTGTATAAATATGCACTATTTGGCACTCATCAAATACCCCCAAACCAGAATTTTACTTGTCCTCAAGTGAAACGAGAAAAAAGAAATCCTAACTATACCCCTGTCGCAGGTCTCTCGAATGCATTTAGCGTATGCACTAAGCCTTTAAACCCCTAGGTGTCCCTAGTGGACGAGTTGTAGTCTCGTGAGGGTTTGCAGAGGTGTACCCACAAAACCTTCTCCAACTTCGAGTGTAAAAGAGTCTCAAGCATCCTAGAAGCTATGAGGACATAGAGTTTCGCATGCTAGTAACGAGGAAGTTAGAACTACCAAAGAACGCCTTCTCATCCTTAAGTCTTTGAGCGAGAAGTAACCATACCATATGAAAGAATTCGGATTCGATTGTGATCATAAGTCTCAACTTCTGCCTCACCATTAGGGTTTTATGATAATTGCACTCAAAAAGATCGCTTTTTAGTCTCTCATGTGTGCGGCGGGGAGTAAAGAGAGAAATCTGCACACGTTGTAGGTAAGAAGGATAACCTTAGAAATAAAATGCGGAGACTCCACGAAGTGTGGACAAAAGAATCTTTTACGATGATCTCTAAGAAAGGAAATCAATCATTAGCAAGGGGTGGGAGTACTCACTCACTTCTCACCCGATCGGCAATTAATATCACTCTCTCATAAGAACCATAGAAACGTCTTCAATCTTCGGTCTTCGGTCTTCAATTGTTGATGACGAACTTCTAAACTTCACAAAACTTGACAATTTTTAACTTTTCTACTCAAATTCCTTGTTGTTTGGATTTTTCTTCTTGAACTCTTCTTTACCATGGTGGTAGCAAAAATAAACTACAATATTTTTTTGATTTTTTGATTTTTTTTTTTTTTTTTTTTTTACAAAAAGTGAAAATAAAAATACAAATAATGAAACAACTAACTCCATGGACAAAGGACTTTGTCACTCAATTTTTCCACAACTTGTATTGTCTTGATTTTATAAATTTTATTAATTCTCATCCTATTTTCTTTTCTTTGTTGCACATAAACCTTGGACTATATCAATTTTTCTTTCAATATTCCGATTTGCTCGGTTCTTTGACGATGATGTGTTTCTATGGGTCTTGCGATTGAGAGAGAGAGTGATGCTAACGGCAAATCGGTATTTAGAAGGAGTTTTCATCTTTAGACGTCACCCTCATGATTGACAAAAACTAGCACTCAAGAGATCAAAAGTAGTCTTTGAAATTGGTGCGAAGTTGGGTAGCTCACCATTCTACCGGAATTTACGTACGGTGACACACACTCTAATGACTTTTCTAGAAAGTTGCAAAAAATTGAAGGTTGGTGCTTCACTTGATGTAAATTGGGTAGTCTCCACTATGGGTGATCACAATTCTACTACCGAATATCTAAACAAGCACCTAATTAGCCCTCCGGTATGGTTAAATCCAACTTTAACGCTCTAATCAACTAAGAAACCCGATTGTGTTCTCGGTACTTCTAACTTTTGTTATTTCGGTCAGATTCTCTATGTAAACATAGCTAGAAGCATGCTAGTGACTCTAAAATCTCTAAAAGTTGGAGGTCTTTATTTGCAAAAAGTTTGATTTTTTTTTTTTTTTTTTTTTTTTTTGAAAATAAAAGATTAAAAAGACTAAAATTAAAAAGACTAAAAACTCTATATGCAAATGCAAATGCACCCCCAAACCTAAATCAAACATTGTCCTCAATGTGTCTACATATAGAAAAAATTTAAACAGTCACATACCAAGAGAACTATGCTGATAAGAGAAAAGGGAAGAGATTACCGGATGTCGGCAGGAGAAAGGTTGAGCTTCATTCGTTAAGGCTAGACTCCAACATTCTCAGTGGAGATCATATCAGATTAGCACAATATATGCACAAGAAGACTCAACCGATTCACGAAAAGAAAAATTTAACAAGTCTTACAAAAATTTACCATACACTAATAGTCTAAAGAGTTGAGGATCAACCCAAAAGATAATGTACAGAAACATCAACATGAAAATGGGCTTTGGTTTATGTGGGAATTTGGTTTGTTTGGGATTTGGTTTGTGTGGGAATTTGGTTTTGTTGGGAGCTTTGGTTTATGTGGGAAGCCCAGGTTGCTTTGGTTTGTTTGGGATTTGTTGTTTGAAGCCCAGGATTTGTGTGGCCGCACTGCCAGTAGAGCCCGGATGCACGGTAAGGCCTAGATGGTCTGGCCCGGATGTGTAGTTGTACACGGCTCGAGTGATTGTGCAAAGCCTAGGTTGAGTGCGGCCCGAGTTGATTAGCCCAGTTTGAGTTTTTGTGGGCTCGGTTGTTTTGCGGCTTAGGTTGAGCCCAATGGGTGGGCTTCGGTTTGTGTGCGAGCTCCGGGGTGTGTAGAGTGGGCTTGGTTGTGTGTAGACAACCCGATTGCTCGATTTAGCTTGGCAATTAGTAGCCCGGTGGTTGCGGTTGCACCGGCTTGGCTAGGCCAAGCACGAGAATAGGTGCACAGATTTAATCGGGTTGTGCACGGCTTGAGTGCACGGTTGTGCAGTGGAAATTGAATCACACACACGCGGCGACAAAAGAATCACGGCAATTTCTAGCATACATAGGAGTTACGGGCCTGGCAATGCACGGTGCGAGATAAGCTCGTGAGTTTCTCTTAGTTATGCAAAACTTAGCAGAATAGCAATGAGTCATTCAGATGAAAACTAGCATTTGCACTGGCTCAGGGTTTTGCAGGTCTTATCATGCAGTTTAGGGTTGTGCTCAGTTGGTAACTAGTGAATCTTAAAAGTGCAATGCAAGTGGTTATGCTAGGATGCTTAGGCAATCTTTCGGTAAAGCACAGATGATTAAAAACTCATAGATGTGATGCATAAGCTCATACGGTTTAGCACAAAGTTATGGCATACTCAGCTATTATAAGTGTAACATCAAATGTCGAGGATCCATTCACATTATACAATAGCGGGGAGGTGCTCAAGGCACTACGAGAGTGATGGTTCAACACATAGATTCGGGGGGTTTACACAAGGCTGTCAACATGCTAACACGGGGCACTCCAATATGCGTGTTATGGCTCAATCACGGCTCAACAAGCTTAGCATTCAGCAGGTTGTGCAAATGGTACATGGCACGAGAACACATCGATCACAAGGCAATGACAAAGTGGCTCAAAGGGGTTAATCGACTTCCTTGGGGTAGCTCAGCCAACTTGGCTGTCCAAATTGGCACTCAAAACTTGCGGCCTAACTACGATCCGACTCACGGCTTCGGGGCTGGAGTTTGACTCGAGGATTTGTGTAAAGAGAGCAAGCTTGTAAGAAGCCCAAAGACTCAACCGAAATTGGGTTCGGATGCAAAGTCTATGCACGGAGACTGACACAATCATAGCCATTTATAGCGAGTTTATAGCTAGGTCTCACACAAAGCACGGGTGGTGCTTCGTGGCACATGGCACGAGGTAACACAAGAATAAAACAACTTCGACTAACATGCATGTTATCCGGCGATCGGGGAGCACTCAAATGAATCTTGTGAGTTGCGGGGGCTAACTGGGTTTTCAAGCTCAAGTTTTCATACGAGGCATGGTATGTTACACACAAACACTAGCGAGACTTCGGATGTTGAGCATAACGGGGTCTTACACAAGGGTGTATGCTAGTTTAACCTAGTTCACAGGTCATGCATGGAGTCACTTACCGAATTGTGCTCGAGCTTTGTGACTCGGAGGCCTGCGCTTTTTCTTGGCCTCCTAGGTTTTGCTCAGCGGTGCGGCAACACAAGAGGCACAACTACTGGTGACTTGCGGTTGCTCAACGACTCATAGGTACTGTGAGCTCAAAGGAGGGCTCGGTTCTCGGACAAGTGCGGGAAGAGGTGATGATGATTAACAAATGTAAGTTACAAGATGCAATACAAGCTACCTAAGCTATGCTAATGATGCAATACAAAGTGCAATGCAAGATGCAAGAATGTAAAGCATGCAAGAAACAGAAAGGGAAAAACTTTAGCTAAGTTATAGTAAAACAGGACTACAAGTAATATTACACAACAAGTATGTACAAGGGTGAGTGAAAAACAGCGAAGCAAGCTATCAAATCAGTTCAGCACACGCCAAGTACCCGGCAACGGCGCCAAAAACTTGGTAGGCCTCGAAAGTGTATGTAAATTTATGGCCTACGGTGATAACCGCAAGTGCACGGCGTCTATCGGAGACGCGGCAAGTACGGGTCGAACCACAGAGACTTGTGGTGCTCTAAGGTGATCTAATGGCTTTCTCAACTGAGTTTCAAGTGAAAATGTGTAGTGACAAGGTAACAACGGGGGGGTTTTGCCGATACTGGCTGGGATGAAATGAAATAAACCTAAACTAAGGTATAAACATGGTGACAAAAGGATATGCCTGTGGTGCAAATCCACCACTAACTCCTATTGTGAGTTTAACTATGTTGAGATTCTTGTTGTCCTGTGATTGATAAGGGCAGAGTGTCAATTCCACCACCTATCTCTCCCCGTAATGCCTCAATTAACAGCTAAAGTGCTGACCCAGAGCACTAGTTGTCTAATTTAGTACAACTAGTCAAGGGAATCAGCATTTGTATCTAAGGTTGAGCTGCAATACACTCAACACAGTTGAGACCTAACTACAGTGTATCCATGGCGTTGGTATACACTGTGAGAGAAAAGCATTGGTTATTTGTAATTGAAGACAATTGATAACATTAAGCATTCAAGATGGTTCACAGAGTTAAAACACAACTGGAATTAGGGTTTCATTGAAACCCTAGCTACTAAATTAAAACATCAAAATGAAAATTAAACTACAAAATTAAACCTAATTGACTGCACTGGCTAATCCAGGCGTAATTCTAACATCCACCAACACTTCCTATTTATACATGCAACCCAAAATACCTAACCATAATTCTCAAAATCGAAATTAAAGATAAAATAAACCAAAAACAATCACACCCATACTCTGAATCGCCTTCTCCTCTTGTCTAATCGCTCTGCAACTCCATGCATCGGTTGTTGGCTAACCCTAGTTCTAGTTTTCTCTAAATTAGCTTCTAGGGTTGAGAGAAGCTAAAGGAGAGAAAAATAGCTCTAGAGAGGAGATGAATGAGGTGCGATGATAGTTGTTGGGGTGATGGTGTGACGAGGAGATAGGGTGGTGGCGAAGGTGGTTGTGGCAGGGGAAGGAGATGGCGGAAGAGAGAGCTGCTGCTCCGTGTCGGGTGAGGGAAGAAGAAAGAGAAAGTGAAAGAAGAGAAATGAGGTGGTCGATTAGGTTATAGGGTATGGGGTGCTGTGGTGTGAGGCAGGGATATCAAGGAATGATGAGAAGGCCTCAGCGAGCATTGGATGGAGTTGATGGAGATCTGAACGGCCGAGGGTGGTATGCGGTTTTGGCGTGATCTAGTGTTGCACGGGAGCAGCGATCTATGATGCACGTGGAGGCAGCGACCATTGGATGTGGAAGATAGAGATCTCAACGGCTTGGAGTGTACGGGCTCGGATCCGGGTCATGGGTAGCTCTAGCCCAAGTCTTCCTTGTTGGGTTGCAACCGATGATTCGCGCGCGGCTTTGGCTATCTGCTCCATAGATGCTCGACTCCAATTCTTACGCTCTTTTGGCTCCTCAATTTCTCCGAGCTTTATTTAGTACCTAAAAACACAAAATTAATTAATACAAATATTTATTCTTGAAAACAAAGAAAACACAGAATCTGGGATAATATCTGATTTCTAAGCGCAAAAGATGAGTAAAATGCCAATAAAACGGTGTATAAATATGCACTATTTGGCACTCATCAAGCTACTCCTTTCAAGTACTTCGGAGAATGGATGAAACATGAACAATGCGCTGGCCTAATTCAGAACTGCTGGAATAATCAAATTCGAGGATCTCCAGCTTTTACTTTCACCAAAAAGCTTTCAAATGTCAAAACCACTCTCAGACTATGGAATAAAACAGTCTTTGGAAATATTATAACCAATATTGAATTCATCAAGAAGCAACTGGAACAGACTAATAGCTGTCAGTATTATATTAATAAATCTAATGATCTTGCCTACCTAAATGCTCAACTAACCAAAGGGTATGCAAATAAGGAAAAGTTTTGGAAGGACAAAAGTAGGGATCAAAATCTTGCCTTAGGAGACAGAAACACGAGATATTTTCATAGTAAAGCTAAGAAAAGATATAGAAGAAACATGATAGAAACTCTTATGAATAGTGACGGAACTTGGCTGAATACTCGTCATGAAATTGCTTGTTGTATTACTAATCACTTCGGAAAAATTGCAACAACTGTAAATCCTAATATAAATAGACAGATGATTGAACTTATACCTGAATGTATAAATGATGAAGATAACACTTTTCTGTGCTCTATACCAACTCATGCTGAAATAAAAAAGGTGTTGTTTTCTATGGACCCGGATAAAAGTCCATGTCCAGACGGATTCCCACCTAACTTTTGTAGGATCAGAATATCGCAACACCAACGCCCTTGCGAAATCCATAAACGACACATTGCGAAGACATCGCAGACGGGTAATATAAATGACGCAACGGATGACGACAGCCAGAACACGAGAAAGATGTGAAGACCTAGCGAGATTTAGGAGTGTTGCGAGGTTTTACATTTGTACATTTGCGAGAATGTCGCAAGTCAGATCCGAAAATGATGGAAAACTTAGCTGTCATCCATTATGTAATGTCCTATATAAAGAGCCGAATAGGCTTATAAAAGGGGAGAGATCTTTTTAGAGAGTGGAGAGAAAGTTCAGAGGAGAGAGAAAGTCTAGAGTAGAAATAACATTCTTGATTTCACTTCCTTCTTGTAAAATTTCTAACTCAATTAATAAAGAAATTGGTTATTGATCTTAAATATGTGTTAGATATTATAAATTCTTGTGAGGTGTGTATTGTAGGATTTCCTGCAATTACATATGGCGCTAGAAACAGGGAATGATTGAAGATTGATATTGTGATTTGAAAGGATTTGGAGTAATAGGGAAGGAATTTCATATAATTTTCAACAATTCATTAAGATTGAAAAATGGCTAGAAGAAGACATGCATCAAAACAACCAACAACTGTTAGAAGGAGTAAGAGACTTGTTGGAGAAAGGAGAGACGAGATGGGAGAATCTTCAAGAATGAATATAAGGAACAACAGAGAAAATCAAATTCAACCGCCAATTCAACGTACACCATCAATACAAAATAGAGCTGTGGATTATGACAGAGTGAGTGTACATACTTGGCGATCAGATTCTGTAGATGAAATGGGAGAAGAGCATCAATTAGGAGACAATGGACAAGAGGAGAGAGATCAAGAAGTAATTGGAGGAATAATTCATGAAAATGAAGAGATTGCAGCATTAGAGACATTGAGGCAAACAATACGGGAAGAAAGGCGGTTAGAAGCAGAAGAACGTGCGAATTGGACAAGGCAAAATCATGAATTGAGGATGGAAAATATAAGATTACAAAATAGGAGGTCAAGAAGCACTACAAGATCACGTTCAAGATCAGTTAGAGAAGAAATAAAACAAAATTTGCCTATTGAAAATGCTAATGAAGAAACTCAAGAGGGAATACAAAATCTAGGCGAAGAACGTCGCGAAGGAAGAGAAGTATTGGAAGATCGTTATATTCAACGTGCTGAAATTCTTCAAAACTAGCAGAATGATAGAATTCAAGGAAATAGACACCGGCAGGGGCGAAATAATCAAGATGGCGAAGAAAATCAGGAAGAAGGAAGGAGAATATTTCATGGGAGAGAAATACAAAGAAATGAACGAGAAATTGAAGATGAAATTGAAAGACACTATACTGAACAAGCACATCTAGCTCGCGAGAGGGAAAGATTAAGAGCAGAAGTGGAAGAACAAGAACTACAAGAGGCAATTCGACAGAATAATCATGATAATCGAGAGAGGAGGCGTGAACGGAATCACAATAATGTTAATATCAATGAAGAATATGATAGAGTACAAAGGAGAACTGAAAGGCGGCGAAGAGGAGGAAATGAGAGATGTGACGATGTGCGAATTAATGAAAGAATTGAAAGAGAAGATCGCAGAGAAAGACGAGAGGAAAGTGATGAACAAGAAAGTCAAAACAGAGATGAACGCAGGAGAAGAGAGGCGGAGTTGAAAAGACCAATGGATCCAAATTCTGGTATAAATGAACAAATTTTGAGAGAGTTAGCGGAAATGAGAGGAATGATAAATAATAAAAGAGGAGGAGGTAAGAGACAATTGGATGAAGCCATAGAGGAAGCTGCGAAAACTCCATTGACACAAGAAGTACAATTAGGAGGAATACCCCCAAAATGCAATTTACCTGCATTAACCAGCATTTTTGATAGAACAACTTGTGCAGTCCAACACATCAAAGTTTATGTGAGATGCATGCTACAATGGGAGAACCATGATGCAATATTATGCAAGTATTTCGCATCAAGTTTAACAGGAGAGGCGTTAAAATGGTTTGAAGGTTTGCCAAAGAACACTATAACATCTTTCAACCATTTGCAGGCTATATTTTTAGGATCATATATAAGTAACAATTCCTCGCGACCTGGCATTGAAGATGTATTTGGGCTGAAACAAAGGGTTGGCGAAAGTTTGAAGCACCTAACTGTGAGATGGAACACAATGTGTAGTGATATGGCTGGTCGTGTGGACGAAAGATATCTCATTCTATCATTCCTCAATGCTATGTTCGCGACCAATCTGTTATACATTCAGATTTTCATAATCAAAAATACAATCACAATGACTGAGTTGCGAGAACTACAGGAGGAGTATATTGCTCTGGAGGAAAAGCAAAATGAGATGGAATCATACCCCATTGCGAACACAAGTTCAAGAGCAGCGAATGCAAGCTTATTACCCAAGTTAATAAATACAATAGCGAGCACCTCGCAAGGGCAACAAGAGAGGGTAATGGGAGATGTACAGCAAAAGTTAGTAGCTATGGGGAGCCGTGATCAAGAAGAATTTGAGAGAGAGAGAAACTTCTATAGCCGTGGTGGAAATAACAAAATCCAAAGACTTGATCAGCCACAAGAAATGTATGGAGGTCATCAGCCACAAGAAATGTATGGAGGTCATCAGCCGCAAGGAACTTATGGAGGTCAGAGGAAAAAATTTCATAGAGGACAGCGAAATCCAAAGATAATATGGGAAGAAATCAAAATTCCACCTTTGAATGCTAGTGTGGAGAAGATATGGGAAGCTATAATCCTAATGGAAAACATACCTGCACCGTGGAATATGGGGAGTGAACCACCTCCAAGCTACAGAAGTAATGAATTTTGCTCTTATCATCATTTCCAAGGACATACAACAAATGACTGCAGAATATAAAGAGAACCATTCTCAGGATGATAGATCAGGGAAAATTAAATCACTTTCTGGTAGGACAAACGCAAACTCAAGCATTACCACCTCCTCCAGATATTCACAAGCCAAATATGGCAAAAGAAAGAGAAACATTTATGATTGAAGTTGGCGCAAAGTCAAAGAATCTGTTTTGTAACTCCATCGTACACTCATACAAGACGATTGAAGATTTTCACGATAACACTCTCAGTAGGGTTTTCGCAAGAGATGCCGATGATAGAGAAATAATGAACATTGCGAAGACATCGCCACTGGAAGAATGGCAAAAGCAGACTATCTCTTTTACCGCAGAAGAAGTACCTGAGGGTGGAGAAATGCATGACAACCCATTGGTGGTAAGATTGGAGATCAACCCAAAACCTAGCGAGGATGAAGATGATGAAGCTGAGAATTCATTGGCAATCAACAGAATTTTGATTGATACTGGGAGTTCCGTGAACATTCTTTTTTATCATACTTATAAAACTATGGGAGGGAAAGATGAAGATCTAATACCTTCAACGTACAAATATATGGTTTTAATGGTACTGAAAATAAGCCAGAAGGAGAAGTTCATATGCGAATTCCACTGAAAGGATTATCTTCTGGAATTTTATTCTGTGTAGTTGATGTAGAATCACCATACAACACGATGATCGGACGACCATGGTTACATGAGATCTTAGGTGTGGCATCGACTTTCCATCAATGTATCAAATTCCCTCATCCCACTGGTGTTCGCATCATAAAGGAAAGAAGTGTTATGAAATTGATATAGAATCCTGTGAAGAAAGAGCTGCGAAGAAGAAGAATTGGAAACACAACATCAAACAAAAACAAAGAGGTGAAAGATTAATGGTAGATATAATAGAACAAAGAGAGGAAGAAATGCTGCGAAACTAAAAAATGATGAATATAGGAGGTGGTGATGAGTGCCAAATATTGCATATTTATACATCTATTTATTGGCATTTTACTCATCTTTTGTGCTCAGAAGTCAGATATTATCCCAAATTCTGAGTTTTCTTTGTTTTCAAGAATAAATATTTGTACTAATTAATTTTGTGTTTTTAGGTAATAAATAAAGTTCGGAGAAACTAAGGAGCCAAAAGAGCGAAGAACTGGAGTCAAGCGTCTATGGAGCGAGAAATCCAAACCCGCGCGCCACAGTTGCAACCCAACAAGGAGCAACCCATTTACAAGACATGGGCCCAAGCTATCCAAGACCCGACCCGGATCCGAGCCCATCATTTCTGAGCCGTTGAGATCTCCATCTTATGCATTCAACGCTCGCTACCTTACTCACACCATTCCTTGATGTCTCCGCTCAACACCAAAACACCCCAACACTTCCTCGGCCCGTTCGAGATCTGTCCCCCAAGATCCAACGCTCGCTCCGCCTTCCTCATCAACTCCGATGCTCCCGCCTCACAAAGACAGCCCCGTATATAAGCCCTCAACACCAAAACCTAATCTCATTCTTCTCCTTCTCACCCGACGATCACGAGAGAAAACCATCACACCCATTCTTCTCTTCTCCCCCGACCAAAAATGGCAGAGCCATCTCCTCCTTCGTTTCTCCCACCACCCGTACCAGCCTCAGCACCAACAGCGCCACAGACATCTCTTCCGACACCCCTATTTCTAGTTATCTCTCATATAGCTTCTCTTCCCAAGAGGCTATGTTAGAGATGAATGGAATTAGGGTTTACTCTTGCATGTGAACCAGAGCCGAGGGAATGGAGAAGAGGCAGTCAGGTATTCCATTAAATGCTAATTTCAAAGCACTTGTGAGGTATAAAAATGGAAGTTTATGTTGTGAGAGAGAACAGCATGTTTTAGGGTTTTGAATTCTGCAACTTTAATTTGATTTTGTTTTTACTCTTACATCATGTTCTAAGTAATTAAACTAGGGTGTAATGAAACCCTTTGACTTTATATGAAGCAAGTAAATTATCAAGTTGTTCTTAATGTATTTATTGTTTAGGAAAGTAGTGATTTATTGAGCTGAATCACTTTTGTGATCACTGGTCTTTGTAATAAGACCAGTGATACTAGGGGTAGTTAAGGTGAATTAGGTCATCATTTATCCAATTAAGGTCTTCAAGGAAGGCAGTAGAACAAAGTGAAAATTCATATTGCATTAGTATAAGATCAGAGGGTGGAGTTAATCACCCTAGTGTCACAAATCCATCAGTTCCAATACTTTGATCTTATCATTACCTTTGTTTAAAGTCACAGTCACCACTTCAAACTAGTCGTTTCGACAACAACCCATTTTTGATACATTATCACCTGAAAATCAATAGTAAGCATTGGATTAGCTTCATAGCACACACCACTTCTCTGTGGGATCGACCTGTGCTTGCCACGCCTCCAATAGGCCTGTGCACTTGCAGATTAGACGTAGGAAAAGCATCTTTGTAATCACCTACCAAGTTTTTGGCGCCGTTGCCGGGGATTTGGTAGTGTGCCTTGTTGATCATTCACTTGTTTCACTGATTTCAGTTCATCCATTGTATATATATCCTTTGTCTCTTCTGCATTCAAGTTCATCCCTGCATCTTTACTTTTGTAAGTTGTTTTGAACTATGCTAATTAGTTTAAGAAACTTGTAGCCTGCCATTATAGTTTAACTGTTTAGAGCCATCTCGTAGTTGTGAATATTTTTAGCATGACTTAGATTTATCATAACATTTGCATCTGTAGAAGTTAAGAAAATCATTAAACTAGAGTTCATTCCCCTGTAATATATACAAGCATTCTGCATTTTCTTGTATTCATCTTCCATTTAAAGCTTGTTCACTACTTTAGTATTCCTTTGCATGGCTTGATCATTTCTAGTTATTGAAGTTCTCCTCGACTTACAGTGCACCGTTGGAGCTGAATTACACACAAGAGAAGAGGAGCAGAACCATTGTGGAATTGCCTAAACCTAGTGCTATACTGGTGGTATTGTGTTTCTATCCTTGCTCACATAAATGATTTAGCATGTTTGCTGGTTTAATGATCTTTTGAAACTCAACTTTGAGTCATTGCTCTGTGAGTGCCCTGAGCTCCAGCCCCCTGAAGCTGTTGAGCCAAACTTATGATTAACCTGTTAAATTTCTGAGCTATCCTTACCTGACAGACTTGCTAATTTGCTGAGCATTGCTCAAATCTGAAAAGCATGCTTTAGTGAGTGATCTGTTGAGCCAAGTTAATTGGAAAATCTTGTATGAATTATAATCGCCGGTGGCTCACTTATCTTCACTTGCTACCAGTCCCTATTTTGATATTTTGACTTGTTGATAACCTTGCCGAGCATGTTGTGAGCAGCTGGCTATATTCATTTTTGTTGATCTTTGTGCATGCTCAAGTAGTCTTGTGACCATTAAACTCTGCTTTGAAACTTTGTATTTAAACTGCTGGAATGCCTTGTCTTTGTAAAATGTTCAATTCTGCAATTTGTGATTCTGTGGTGCTTGAATGAGTTGTTAAGTAGCATAGTTGTGATTAGCAGTTAGCCTGTTTTTCAAATACACACCCTAGCACATGCTTCACCATTGAGTGAGCACATCCTATACCCTAGCACATGCTTCACAAATTTTTTTTGCCAATTTGTGCATCAGCTGTGCTGTGCTGCATCTTACCTGCACTGTGCTCTGTCAGTGCTGTGTATTTTGGAGAATTAGTGTCTCCCTGTGTTGATTTTTATAGATTACCTTGTGCCAGTGCTGTGTCACTCTGTGCACATAATCAGTGCATAAACTGATGCTGCACAAAACCCTGTGTGCTTGAAATTGTGTTGCTTTTGTTGTTTTTGTTGGGCTGTGTAACATCCTGCAGCCCACCTACTGAGCTGTACACTGTCACCCAACACTGGGCTCTATTCTTTCCATAGTCACTAGACTCTGCACAAACTAAGGCTTGCATAAGCTAGGCCGTGCGACATATCTGAAGCCCAACTGGGCTCTGCTACTGCTCCAAACTCAAACCCACATAACCAAACTCAAACCCATATAACCAAACTGAACCCACAACATCTGGGCCGTCACTCACCTAATCAGCTGGGCTTTATAACTTCAAAAAGCAATCTTTTGGGCTTGAATCTTGTATTGGTGGGTCATTTTTGAGTTTTTGCTTTTCTGTGTTGAACTTGCTTGTATGTTAACATGCTAGATGCGCTAGCTAGGCTATGATTGTGTCTTTTAGAGACCAAACAAATCGACTAGTTAGAATCCGCCCGGACGAAATAGTAAGCATACCCAGTTCTTCAACCGAAAACCCAAGCCCGAGATCTATCTCGAAACAGAAACTATGGGTGAGGAACTTAACCAACCCCGTAGTCTCAAGGACTACATGTACCCAACTAGGGCAAGCCAGCCTTCTTGCATCATTCTACCAGCCGATGCTGGTCAGTTTGAATTGAAAGCAAGCACCATTCATATGCTACCCGTGTTTAGAGGGGTCAATGCTGAGAACCCCTACCATCACGTGAGAGACTTTGAGGATATTTGTGGGACTCTGCGTTTTAACCAAATGACAGAGGAGTCCCTCAAATTGAGATTGTTTCCTTTTTCTCTGAAAGACAAAGCCAAGTCGTGGCTTCATGCCTTACAACCACAGTCCATTAGAACCTGGGATGACCTCACAAAAGAGTTTTTCAAAAAGTTTTTCCCCAACCATAAGACGGCGACAATTCGCCAGAGTCTAAACGGTTTTGTGCAATTAGAAGATGAAACTCTAGCAAAGTACTTGGAGAGATTCAATGAATTATTACTCCAATGTCCCCACCATGGTTTTGAAAAATGGAGACTTGTCCAAATATTGTATGAGGGTCTAGATGTTAGCACCCGTACCACAGTCGAGTCAATGTGCAATGGTGCATTTATTGACAAGAGTGCTGATGACGCTTAGACTTTTCTAATCGAAGTCGCTGAAAAGACTCAACAATGGGAGTCCATCCGAGAACCGAAACGGACTACCCCTGCACACAATGTTCATAGAATTGAGTCTGACTTTGAGGGAAATGCAAAAATGGCTTCTTTGGCCCAGGAGAATAGAAGTGCTTGAGTTGGAAAAGAATGTAAAATCTAATGCCCCTACTCTCCGTGACCAAA
This sequence comes from Papaver armeniacum, assembly GCA_023531295.1. NCBI lineage: Eukaryota > Viridiplantae > Streptophyta > Magnoliopsida > Ranunculales > Papaveraceae > Papaver > Papaver armeniacum. The sequence goes on from JAJJWW010017240.1 coordinate 120,384, forward strand.
TTGATATGGCCACTTGTGCCGCATGCCATAGCTCTGACCACCTAGTGGACAGCTATCCTGACTTACATGCATTTCAAGAGTCCAAGTCCGAGCAAGCCAATGCATTATACCATAGGCAAGAGAACAACCCGTATTCTCAAACCTATAACCCAGGGTGGAGGAATCACCCTAACTTCTCATGGTCCAAGGGGCCAGTACAAGGGGGACCAACAAATAATAACCAAGGATACTCATATCCTAGAAACCCCCAAGTACAACCACCCATTCAGTACCCTGTAGAGAAAAAGACTAGCTTTGATGACTGTGTCGGTCTGTTAACCCAAAATCTTACAGAACTTAGGAAAACCACCGACCAATGTTTCACAAGTCTAGAACTTAAAATGGGTCAAATCTGTGATGCATTGAATGAGAGAGAGAAAGGCAAATTCCCTAGTCAACCCCAACAAAATCCAAAGAATGTGTTTCAAGCAGGCTCCTCTACCTGCAATGAAACTTCACATAGTCAGGCAAATGCTATCACCACTCTCCGTAGTGGTAGAATTGTTGAGAACCATGTAGGTGTACCACCGTTAAGCGAGTCTCCATCAGACTCACCAGTACACACAACACCACAGAAAACATCCACTGTAGAGAAAGAATCTGAGCCCATTGATAAGACCAAGAGTCCTACTGATGTTGATGTTCCTTTGCCAAGTCATTTACCTGTTGCTCCATTCCCACAACGGTTGGTGCAACAGAAGGGGGGTAACCAATACAATGAGATTTTGGAAATGTTCAAGAGAGTTAACATAAACATTCCATTTCTCGAAGCAATCAGACAAATACCCACCTATGCTAAGTTTTTGAAGGACTTGTGCACACAAAAGCGTAAGCTTCATGTGCATAAGCGTGCCTTCCTCACTGATCAAGTTGATGAGTGCCGAATAGTGCATATTTATACACCTTTTCATTGGCATTTTACTCATCTTTTGCGCTTATAACTCAGATATTATCCCGCATTCGTGTTTTCCTTGTTTTCAAGAATAAATATTTGTATTAATTAATTTTGTGTTTTTAGGTAATAAATAAAGCTCGGTGAATTTGAGGAGCCAAGGAGCGAAGAATTGGAGTCGAGCATCTATGGAGCAGATAGCCAAAGCCGCGCGCGAATCAAGTTGCAACCCAACAAGGAAGACATGGGCTAGAGCTACCCACGACCGGATCCGAGCCCGCTCACTCGAGCCGTCAAGATCTCGCCCGGCTACATCCAACGGTCGCTCCATCGCTCGCATCCTCTCTCGATGTCCCTGCTCCACACCAAATCGCCCCGAGACCGGCTACCATTCTTGTCCGTTCAGATCAACACAGCTTCATCCTACGCTCGGTGAGGCCTTCTCATCGAGTTCTGCTGTCCCTGCTTCACAGCGAAATCTCCATACACCTATACCCCTATTCGATCGACCCATTCCTCCTTCCACCTTCTCTTTCCTCTCCCACTCCTCTCTGCAAAACCCTCACCTCCTCCCTTACCCACGACAGAGCAGAGCTCTGCTCTTCCACCACGCGATCGCCACTTTCATCATCACCTTGCCAGCGACAACAACTCCAGTAGTACCTGCTCCCCCCTCTCTACTTCGAGTTATCTCTTTCTTAGCCTCTAACAACCCTAGAAGCTAATTCAAAGATAACTAGAAGCTAGGGTTTCCACAACAACCAAGCATGGAGTTGCGAGAGCGATTGGATGAGAAGGGAGAAGCGAGTCAGGGTATGGGTTTGTTGATTTTTCGAATTAAAATAGAAATTAGGGTTTGGTATTTTGATTTACTTTTGCATGTATAAATAAGAGAGGTTGAAGATGATTTTTCTTACGCTTTGGATTAGCGGGCGAGTCACTTAGTATTATTTTGTTCTTTGTTGCTTTAATTTGATGTTTTAATTTAATTGTTAGGGTTTCACTGAAACCCTAATTCTCTGATTGTGATCTCAATTTTTGTTGAGTTGTTCTTGAATGTTTAATGTATCAAATATGCTCAATATTTATCACCTCAACTCTTTACTCTCACAGTGCATACCAAAGCCATGGATGCACTGTAGTTAGGTTAAGGCGAGTTGAGAGTGATTCGACTCTCTTGCTTGAATGATTAGTGCTAACCCTTGACTAGTTGTACTTAGTTAGACAACTAGTACTCTGAACTAGCAACCTTAGCTGATGAATTGAGCTATTACCAGGTGAAACTCCTTAAGTGAAAAAGCTAATGATAAGATTGACACATTACCCTTAGCTTCCACAGGAACAAGAACTTCAATTTGAATTGAACACATGATAGGGTTAGTGGTGGATTTGAGACCTTAGCATACCCTTTGTCACGATCTTTTACTTAGTTTAGGTTCACTTGATCACAACTCAGCCGTTTCGGCAACCAAAATATCTTTGTTACATTCTGTTACATTTTGTCACTCGTTATCACTAGAACTCAGTAGTTAGCAAGCCGTAGAATCAACTAGAGCACACCCTCGTCTCTGTGGATCGACCCGTACTTGCCGCGTCTCCGATAGACGCCGTGCACTTGCGGATTATAACACGTAGGCCGTAAATTATACCCTTTCTCAGGCCTACCAAGTTTTTGGCGCCGTTGCCGGGGACTTGGCGCGTGCCTGTGATCTATTGCTTGCTTTGCTAAGTTCCATCTATCCCCTGTACATTTTCACATATTGTTATTTTCAACCCTGTTTTAGTGTAACTTAGTTAAATTTTTGAAATCTGCAACTGTTCTAGCTAGTTTTGCTTCCATCCTTGTTACCACAGCTATAGCTAAGCATCTGCAGTTTGCATCCGTGAGATTGAGCATTGGCTTTATCGGTGAAACCTTTCAAATGGTGTGATAGCCATTCTTGGTGATAGCCATTCTTGAGTTTCACTTTGCTTTAATTTGTGCATTGCTAAAACTTCCTTGTTGAGCTAGCGGGTGCCTCTTGTGCCCCGTCTGCCGTGTGCTCTGTCTTGTTGTGTTGCTGACTTGCTAAGTCTTTGAGTAACTCCGCACTTGGGTGCTGTTGCGTGAGTCATGCAACCAAGGAAGAGGAGAAAGGAGCGGAACTGGTGGTAATGTACTTCTTACCTTGCTTGAATGAATGAAAATTATAACCATGAGCATCTGGTCACCTTGTGCATAAACCCCGTAAGCCAATACCCGTGTTGCTTTGCCTTGCCTTGGGCGATAGCCGATGAGTGCGCAACCTTGACCTTGTGCTGCATCCTGTGCTGTTAAACCTACCCTGTGTGGAATATGTGCATAACCCTGTGAGCCAGCTACCCTTGCAAGCCCCTGTAGCTGCAAACTGTGAGCTCTGTATTGCTGAACCATAGCTCTGTGAATCTGTGTGCTTGATCTTAAAGCTGAGGTCAACTGACCCAGTTTACATCAAATTGTGTTAGCTTCATTTGCTGCTGATCTTTATGCATACCCTGAAATTGTGTGTGACATGTGCTGTTTGAATGATTTGTTAAGTGTCAAGATTTGGCATTAGTTATCTTGTTTTTCAAAACAACACAACCCTGCACCATGCTGCACCATTGAGTGAGCACAACCTCTACCTGTGCACCAGTCACAAAATTTTAGATTCTCTGCCTGTGCTGTGTAAATTGAGTTAGGCTTCTTGCTGTGCCACTACCCAACTGGAGCTGTGCTGGGCTACTAATTGGCAGCCACTTGACTGAACCCGACCTCTGGCCTGACAACCCAGGGCTGCTTAAACTAAAACCCAATTGTGGGCTTGACATTCCACTAAAATTCTCAGCCCACAAATGCGAAATTTTTTGACTAAACCCAACCATTGGTGTCATAAACCCTGGGTCGTTTAAGAGAAAATCAGTGCTGGCTGAGCCCAACTCAACATAATCTGGGCTGACTGACCACATCTGTTGGGCTCATTGAACCCAATCTGGGCTAGCTAAACCCACATCTGTTGGGCTGAACATCAGCTGGGCTAACTAACACAACCTTGGGCTTTGCACTGTACTGAGCCCAATAACTGTAATTTGGGCTTACACCAAAAAGCAGCCCAACTCAATTCATTTCTGGGCCAGACCATCTAGGCTAGAACCTCTACTTCTGGGCCAGACCATCTGGGCTGCTTAGGCTAAACCTATTAGCTGGGCTGTGCAACCAATCTGGGCCATTTAACTGTTGGGCTGAACACTTTCACTTGGCTAACTCAACCTAAGTTTTGCAAACACTTGAGCTGGACTTCCCACAACTACTGGGCTTCCCACATAAACCAAAGCTCCCAACAAAACCAAATGAATCCCATTGAAACCAAATCCCAATAAACCAAAGCCCACATAAACCAAACTAAATTTTGAGTTCAATTTGAGTACTAAATCATGTCGGGATTTTGTCTGCATCTGGGGATGGAACAAATAAATCCCTTAGAGAGCTTGCTTACGGGCACCTTTCACAGGATGAACACCCCACATACCATAGTGACTTTAGGGAATTTTATGGGCCTTCTCAGGGCCCTGACCTCACATACCCTAATCATTATGATCACATACATCATCCACCACAGGTTGAAAATGAACAATTTTCTCATACCCAGTCATCACTTTTAGATCATTATGAAATGCATGCTTGCACCTTATGTGGTGGCTTAGACCACCTGCTTGAGTCTTTGTGATATTTTGCATGCTTTTAGACAACTCTAGGGAAAACCATGATAAACCAATGTACGAAGTGTCTAGAAGTGACTATTGGGACCATAATCAACCTGCACACATGCATCATTCACCACAGTGGGGAGATGAACAATTTTATTCTCCCCCAACTCCTAGTTTGCAATCAATAATGGAAACGCTCATGGAGCAAAATGCTAGGCTTGAAATGAATGCAATGCATGACCATCCATATAGCAACATGTCTGAATTTCCCTTCTCTAGTGAACCTCATGCACAACCATACAATGAATATCCATATGAGGAATGCATACCCATTAGTGAAAACTCTCCTTTCATTGAACAACATAATGAAACTCTAGAATTGAATCAAAACCTTGAGCAAAAGTTTGAGAGTTTAGAACTCAAATTGAGTCAAATTCTTGATGCACTAAATGAGGAAAGGGAGGAATTTCAAGGTGAAATGAATGTTAGGAAATGCAATCGTGCTATGATGATGATGATGATGAATATGAAGAGCATGTGTATTTTGAAAATGTAGTAAAATCTTTAGGTTCAGAAACGTTAGGCGTCTCTTCTGTGAACCCTATGAATGATGCTTCTTCTTATATTCATGCATGTGATGTTGATGTAGAACCTGTGGAATTGTCCTGTGAAAATGAGCATGCTTTACCACTGTTTGTGACCTAGGAATAGCTGAATTGTCCTGTTGACACGGATGATTCAATGCATGTGCCTAACTCCATGCCTAGGCTACAACATGATATCTCTCCTGGTTATGTTATACATGAGAATGGTGACGAGTATGACACGGAGATTGATGAACTGTTTTATGCAGGTGAACATGACTTACCCTCTTCTGACTTTAGGAAAGTGTGTGACGGTGCAAATGATTTTCAAAATGAAAACAACTTCGATGTACCTAACCTCTCTCCTGAGTCACAAATTGAAACTCCTTCACCCAACCTAGGTGTAGTTTGTCACAAAATTGCAAAACCAACTTTTCTAAAAATGCCTAACTTAGGCCTAGAGCTTTGTGCTTCCCAAGTCCTCTTGGACTATTTTGCATCAAAGTATAACACTCTTAAGGAGCCACGGTTGGAATATGTATGTTCCGCTTTGTAATTAGCAAAACTCATTTCGAGTTAGACCTTTTGCATGATGTACCTTTAAAATTGCAAGATTTTGTTCTCACAAACACACTGTTCACAAGTTTAGGTTTGGGGGAAACTCCTTCACATCTACGATCTTACTTGCACTCTCATTTTATTTTTGTGTAAGGTTGTTAATGTGTGTACATATCGTCTTTTGGGTTGATCCTCAACTCTTTAGACTGTTGGTTTATGGTGCATTTTCATTGTATATATCCAGTAGGACTTGTTAAATTTTTCTTTTCTTGATTCGGTTGAGTCTTCTTGCACATATATTATGCTAATCCGATATAATCACCACTGAGAATGTTGGATTTTGCCTTGACGAATGAAGCTCAACCTTGCTCCCGCCGACATACCGGTAATCTCTTCCCTTTTATCTTATCAGCATAGTTCTCGTGGTACGTGACTGTTTAAATTTTTCCTATCTGTTGACACATTGAGGACAATGTTTGATTTAGGTTTGGGGGTGCATTTAGAGTTTTTAGTCTTTTATTTTACCTTTTATTTTCAAAAAAAAAAAAAAAAAAAAAAAAAAAAAAAAAAAATTCAAAACTCTTTTTGTAAAACCTCCAACTTTAGAGATTTTAGAGTCACTAGCATGCTTTTAGCTATGTTTACATAGAAATTCGACCGAAATAACAAAAGTTAGAAGTCTTAGGAGAACACAATCGGGTTTCTTAGTTGATTAGAGCGTTAAAGTTGGATTTAACCACACCGGAGGGCGAATTAGGTCTTTGTTTAGATATTCGGTAGTAGAATTGTGATCACCCATAGTGGAGACTACCCATTTTACATCAAGCGAGGTACCGACCTTCACTCTTTGTGACTTTCTAGAAAAGCTTTTAGAGTGTGTGTCACCGTACGTCAATTAGGGTAGGAATGGTGAGCTACCCAACTTCGCACCACTTTCAAGCACTACTTTTGATCTCTTGAGTGCTAATTCCGTCAATCATGAGGGTGACGTCTAAAGATGAAAACTCCTTCTAAATACCGATTTGTAGTTAGCATCATTCTCTCTCTCAATCGGCAAGACCCATAGAAACACATCATCGTCAAAGAACCTAGAGCAGGACTCGAATATTGAAAGAAAAATTGATATAGTCCAAGGTTTATGTGCAACAAGGAAAAGAAGATGAGAATTAATGAAGTTTGTGAAAAATTGAGTTTATCGTTTTATTGTAACCAACAAAAAAAAAAAAAAAAAAAAAAAAAAAAAATATATTGTAGTTTATTTTCTGTGTCTAGTTACCACAAAGTTAAAAAAAAAAAAATTATTAAGTTTTTATGAAGTTCAGAAGTTCGTCATCAATAGTTGAAGACGAAGACCGAAGACCGAAGATTGAAGACGTTTCTATGGTTTCTTATGAGAGAGTGATGTTAGTTGCCGATCGGGTGAGAAGTGAGTGAGTACTCCCACCCTTGCTAATGGTTGATTTTCCTTTCTTAGAGATCATCGAGAAAAAGATTCTTTTTATCCACACTTCGTGGAGTCTCCAGATTTTATTTCGGAAGGTTATCCTTCTTACCTACAACGTGTGCGGGATTTCTCTCTTTATTCCTGCCTGCACACATGAGAGACTAAAAAGCGATCTTTTTGAGTGCAATTATCATAAAACCCTAATGGTGAGGCAGAAGTTGAGACTTATGATCACAATCGAATCCGAGTTCTTTCATATGGTATGGTTACTTCTCGCTCAGCACTTAAGGATGAGAATGCGTTCTTCGATAGTTCTAACACATTTACTAGCATGCGAAACTCTATGTCCTCATAGCTTCTTGGAGGCTTGAGACTCTTTTACACTCTGAAGTTGGAGAAGGTTTTGTGGGTACACCTCTTGTAAACCCTCACGAGACTACAACTCGTCCACTAGGGACACCTAGGGGTTTAAAGGCTTAGTGCATACGCTAAATGCATTCGAGAGACTGCGACAGGGGTATAGTTAGGATTTCTTATTTTTGTTTCACTTGAGGACAAGTAAAATTCAGGTTTGGGGGTATTTGATGAGTGCCGAATAGTGCATATTTATACACCTTTTCATTGGCATTTTACTCATCTTTTGCGCTTATAACTCAGATATTATCCCAGATTCTGTGTTTTCCTTGTTTTCAAGAATAAATATTTGTATTAATTAATTTTGTGTTTTTAGGTAATAAATAAAGCTCGGTGAATTTGAGGAGCCAAGGAGCGAAGAATTGGAGTCGAGCATCTATGGAGCAGATAGCCAAAGCCCGCGCGCGAATCAGTTGCAACCCAACAAGGAAGACATGGGCTAGAGCTACCCACGACCCGGATCCGAGCCCGCTCACTCTGAGCCGTCAAGATCTCGCCTGGCTACATCCAACGGTCGCTCCATCGCTCGCATCCTCTCTCGATGTCCCTGCTCCACACCAAATCGCCCCGAGACCGGCTACCATTCTTGTCCGTTCAGATCAACACAGCTTCATCCTACGCTCGGTGAGGCCTTCTCATCGAGTTCTGCTGTCCCTGCTTCACAGCGAAATCTCCATACACCTATACCCCTATTCGATCGACCCATTCCTCCTTCCACCTTCTCTTTCCTCTCCCACTCCTCTCTGCAAAACCCTCACCTCCTCCCTTACCCACGACGGAGCGAGCTCGCTCTTCCACCACGCGATCGCCACTTTCATCATCACCTTGCCAGCCGACAACAACTCCAAAGGTAGTACTGCTCCCCTCTCTACTTCGAGTTATCTCTTTCTTAGCCTCTAACAACCCTAGAAGCTAATTCAAAGATAACTAGAAGCTAGGGTTTCCACAACAACCAAGCATGGAGTTGCAGAGCGATTGGACAGAAGGGAGAAGCGAGTCAGGGTATGGGTTTGTTGATTTTTCGAATTAAAATAGAAATTAGGGTTTGGTATTTTGATTTACTTTTGCATGTATAAATAAGAGAGGTTGAAGATGATTTTTCTTACGCCTGGATTAGCCAGAGCAGTCACTTAGTATTATTTTGTTCTTTGTTGCTTTAATTTGATGTTTTAATTTAATTGTTAGGGTTTCACTGAAACCCTAATTCTCTGATTGTGATCTCAATTTTTGTTGAGTTGTTCTTGAATGTTTAATGTATCAAATATGCTCAATATTTATCACCTCAACTCTTTACTCTCACAGTGCATACCAAAGCCATGGATGCACTGTAGTTAGGTTAAGACGAGTTGAGAGTGATTCGACTCTTGCTTGAATGATTAGTGCTAACCCTTGACTAGTTGTACTTAGTTAGACAACTAGTACTCGAACTAGCAACCTTAGCCGATGAATTGAGCTATTACTGGTGAAACTCCTTAAGTGAAAAAGCTAATGATAAGATTGACACATTACCCTTAGCTTCCACAGAACAAGAACTTCAACTGAATTGAACACATGATAGGGTTAGTGGTGGATTTGAGACCTTAGCATACCCTTTGTCACGATCTTTTACTTAGTTTAGGTTCACTTGATCACAACTCGGCCGTTTGCAACCAAAATATCTTTGTTACATTCGTTACATTTTGTCACTCGTTATCACTAGAACTCGTAGTTAGCAAGCCGTAGAATCAACTAGAGCACACCTCGTCTCTCGTGGATCGACCCGTACTGCCGCGTCTCCGATAGACGCCGTGCACTTGCGGATTATAACACGTAGGCCGTAAATTATACCCTTTCTCAGGCCTACCACAAGTGAGCTCCATAATCCAAAACAAGATTCCAACTAAGTTTAGAGACCCAGGTAGTCCAACAATTACATGCACCATAGGTGACCATGTGGTCGAAAAGGCGTTACTAGACTTAGGAGCCAGTGTGAATCTATTGCCATACTCGTGTATGTGCAATTGGGCCTTGGGAGATGAAGCCCACACATTACGCTACGATTAGCGGACAGATCCGTGAGAATCCCCGTGGTATTATTGAAGATGTGTTAATCAAGGTTGATAAATTTTTCTTTCTGTAGACTTCATTGTCTTAGACACTCAACCCGTGCAAAACCCAAGTAATCACATTCCTCGTGATCTTAGGACGTCCTTTCCTGGCGACGTCCAATGCCATCATCAACTGTCGTAATGGTGTGTTGAAATTGTCTTTTGGTAACATGACCGTAGAGCTGAATGTTTTTAACACTAGTCAACAACCCATTGATTGTGATGATGCTTGATTTGCATGAGATTAACATGATCGAGAGTCTGATCCAAGACTCTTTGCCCGACATTTTGTCAGTGGACCCTTTGCAAGCATGTTTAGATAACTTTGACTTAGATCTCTTCGAGTCTAAGTACATTGGTGAAATTCACTCGTTGCTTGAATCTGTCCCACACATGGATATTGCTAAGTGGCGAATGCGGTGGAACCACTTCCACTCTCGATACCAAATCGCCCCACCTCTTGACACACCACCTAAGCTTGATTTGAAACCATTACGATACTTTGAAGTATGCATTCTTAGGTCCTTCCGACACTTTACCCGTGATTATTGCATCATGTTTAGACACGGAACAGGAAAGTAGACTCTTAGAAGTACTTCAAGAACATAAAGGAGCCTTAGGTTGGACCATCTCCGATCTTAAGGGTATAAGTCCCACAATTTGCATGCATCACATAAACCTTGAGGAGAACACTAAACCATCTAGGGAAATGCAAAGGAGACTTAACCCCAACATGAGAGATGTTGTCAAGGGTGAGATTCTCAAACCGCTTGATGCGGGTATCATTTACCCCGTCCACGATAGCAGTGGGTCAGCCCCATTCAGGTAGTACCCAAGAAGTCCGGCATTACGTAGTTCAAAATGAGATGAATGAACTTGTCCCCACCCGTGTGACCACCGGGTGGCGAGTCCGCATTGATTATAGAAAATCGAACACGGTAACCAAGAAAGACCATTTTCCCCTTCCCTTTATTGACCAAATCTTTGGAAAGGTTAGCAAAACATAGTCACTACTTGCTTCTTAGATGGCTATTCTGGCTACAAACAAATTCACATAGCACCCGAAGACCAACAAAAGACCACGTTTACATGTCCCTATGGAACTTTTGCTTATCGCCGTATGCCTTTTGGGCTGTGCAATGCACCCGCTACTTTTCAACGTTGCATGATGAGCATATTTTCCGACATGGTAGATAAGTTTCTTGAGATTTTTATGGATGATTTTTCGGTGTTTGGTTCTTCTTTTGATGAGTGTTTGCACCACCTCACATGTGTGCTAATTAGGTGTAAGGAGAAGAATTTGGTCTTGAATTGGGAAAAATGCCATTTCATGGTTAACTCGGGCATTGTTCTAGGGCATATCATCTCGGAAAAAGGCATAGAAGTAGACAAAGCCAAGGTAGATCTCATTCAACAATTGCCTCAACCTCGTTCTGTGAGGGACATCAGATCATTTCTAGGCCATGCGGGTTTTTACCGCCGATTCATCAAAGACTTTAGTAAAATTTCACGACCTTTGTGCAATCTTCTTGCAAAAGATGTTGCATTTGTCTTTGATGATGCATGTAAGGAAGCATGGGAGCAACTGAAGGCTCTCCTTACATCTGCCCCCTATAGTCGACCCCGATTGGTCATTACCATTTGAGATTATGTGTGATGCGTCTGACTATGCTGTAGGAGCTGTTTTAGGCCAAAGAGTAGACAAACTCCCTTATGTGATCTACTATGCTAGTAAAACACTTAATGATGCTCAATTGAACTATTCCACAACTGAGAAAGAGTTGCTAGCTGTTGTGTTTGCATTAGACAAGTTTAGATCTTATTTGATAGGGTCTAAGGTCATCATTTATTCGATCATCTTTGCATTGAGATATCTTTTGTCTAAGAAAGATGCTAAGGCTCGTCTAATTCGATGGATACTCTTGCTACAAGAGTTTAACCTCGAAATTCGAGATAAGAAAGGGTCGAAAATGTTGTTGCCGATCACTTGTCTAGGTTGAATGTTGAATCTTCCGATGAGTGCTGTGTTGATTAGGGAATCATTCCCCGATGAGCAATTGATGCTTGTGTCCGAGATGCCTTGGTTTCTTTGATATTGTGAACTACCTTGCTACGGGTAGAATGCCCTTGCATTGGTCTAAACAAGACCGTTCTAAATTCTTGGCTGAAGTTAAACATTTCCTTTGGGATGACCCATATTTGTTTAAGTACTGCCAAGACCAAATCATTAGGAGATGTGTCCCCAATTCTGAAAAAAGGGACGTCATCTCTTTCTGTCATGACCATGCATGTGGAGGCCACTTTAGTGCCAAGAAAACTGCTGCAAAGATCTTGCAAAGCGGTTTCTATTGGCCAACACTGTTTAAGGATTGTCATGCTTTTTGTGTTGCTTGTGACCGATGCCAGAAATTAGGAAGTATATCTAGGAGAAACATGATGCCCTTACAACCCATATTGATTGTTGAGATGTTTGATGTTTGGGGCATTGATTTCATGGGTCCATTTCCGAACTCTGAAGGTAAGTTATACATTCTTGTTGCTGTCGATTATGTCTCTAAGTGGGTAGAGGCCATTGCATCCAAAACCAATGATTATAAGGTTGTTCTTTCTTTTCTTAAGGAGAACATTTTCTCCCGTTTTGGAACCCCTAGGGCAATAATCAGTGATGGAGGTAGTCATTTTTGCAATAGACCCTTTGAATCACTAGTGCGCAAGTATGGAATCACTCATAAGGTTGCAACACCTTACCATCCTCAAACCAGTGGCCAAGTGGAAGTTTCTAATAGGGAAATTAAGCATATCCTTGAGAAGACTGTCAATCCTTCTAGGAAAGATTGGTCTTTGCGCTTAAACGATGCTTTATGGGCCTATAGGACTGCATACAAGACTCCCATTGGGATGTCTCCTTACAGACTTGTGTACGGGAAAGCATGTCATTTACCTGTTGAGTTTGAACACCGTGCACACTGGGCTGTGAAAAAGTTAAATTTTGATCTTGATAAGGCTGGAACCCGTAGAAAACTTCAACTCAATGAGTTAGAAGAATTGAGAAATGATGCATATGATAGTGCCAAAACGTACAAACATAGGATGAAAGTGTTTCACGACAAGCGCATTCTCGCGCAAGTCTTTCACCCTGTGTCGAAAGTTTTATTGTACAACACTAGATTGCATTTGTTTCCGGGAAAGCTACGTTCTCGATGGTCAGGACCATTCTTGGCAATGCACTGTCTTTCCCCATGGAGCTGTAGAAGTTGAAAACCCAAAGCAAACAAGAACATTTTCAAAGTCAATGGTCGAGAGATTGAAACCATTTGGAGCATCTTCCACCGAAGTTGAGACCGTTGACTTGGAAGACCCCATCTATGTGGACTAGACTAGTTCACTTGTGTACATACATATGGACTAACAATCCATTCTCTTTCCCTTTTCTTTGTCTTTTTGCATAGTTTTTGATGTGTGCTAACCAACCTTTTTGTCTTGCGCTCTTGATTGTTTGCTTTCAAAGAATTCATCTTTCTATGGTTTAGCAACACCCTCTTGCATCCGGTAATCTCTTCCCTTTTCTCCTCTCAGCATAGTTCTCTTGGTATGTGATTGCTTAAATTCTTTGTATCTATCGACACATTGAGGACAATGTTTGATCTAGGTTTGGGGGTGTGATTTGCATATAGAGTTTTTAGTCTTTTTGTTTTACTTAATGTTTTAAAAAAAAAAAAATCGAAAAACTCAAAAATTTGCATAAAAACCTCCAACTTTTAGAGATTTTAGAGTCACTAGCATGCTTCTAGCTATGTTTACATAGAGAGTCTGACCGAAATAACAGAACTTGGAAGTACTAGAGAACGCAATCGGGTTTCTTAGTTGATTAGAGCGTTAAAGTTGGATTTAACCATGGGAGGGCGAATTAGGTCTTTGTTTAGATATTCGGTAGTAGAATTGTGATCAACCATAGTGGAGACTACCCATTTTACATCAAGCGAGGTACCGACCTTCACTCTTTGTGACTTTCTAGAAAAGCTTTTAGAGTGTGTGTCACCGTACGTCAATTCCGGGTAGGAATGGTGAGCTACCCAACTTCGCACCACTTTCAGCACTACTTTTGATCTCTTGAGTGCTAATTCCGTCAATCATGAGGGTGACGTTTAAAGATGAAAACTTCTTCTAAATACCGATTTGCAGTTAGCATCACTCTCTCTCTCTCAATCAGCAGACCCATAGAAACACATCATCATCAGCAAGCAGAGCATCATCAGAATATTTGAAGGAAAAGTTGATATAGTCCAAGGTTTACGTGCAACAAAAGAAAAGAAAAGAAAAATAGGATGAGAATTAATGAAGTTTGTGAAATCAAGACAAGTGTAAAAAAAAAAAAAAAGAGTCTTATTGTTTTATTGTTATTTTCATTCCAAGTAAATTATCAAAAAAAATAAAAAAAAAAAAAAAAAAATGTATGTTTGTCAAGTTTTTGTTCGTCATCAACAGTTGAAGACCGAAGACCGAAGATTGAAGACGTTTTTATGGTTTCTTATGAGAGAGTGATATTAATTGCCGATCGGGTGAGAAGGTAAGTGAGTACTCCCATCCTTGCTAATGGTTGATTTCCTTTCTTAGAGATCATCAGAAAAAGATTCTTTTTGTCCACACTTATGTGGAGTCTCCAGAAATTATTTCGGAAGGTTATCCTTCTTACCTACAACGTGTGCGGGATTTCTCTTTTTATTCCCGCCTGCACACATGAGAGACTAAAAAAGCGATCTTTTTGAGTGCAATTATCATAAAACCCTAATGGTGAGGCGAAGTCGAGGCTTATGATCACAATCGAATCCGAATTCTTTCATATGGTATGGTTACTTCTCGCTCAAAGCACTTAAGGATGAGAATGCGTTCTTTGGTAGTTCTAACTCCGTGTTACTAGCATGCGAAACTCTATGTCCTCATAGCTTCTTGGAGGCTTGAGACTCTTTTACACTGAAGTTGGAGAAGGTTTTGTGGGTACACCTCTGGTAAAGCCTCACGAGACTACAACTCGTCCACTAGGGACACCTAGGGGTTTAAAGGCTTAGTGCATACGCTAAATGCATTCGAGAGACTGCGACGGGGGTATAGTTAGGATTTCTTAATTTTGTTTCACTTGAGGACAAGTAAAATTCGGGTTTGGGGGTATTTGATGAGTGCCAAATTAGGGGTGTGCAGAATGCCCGGAAGCCTGCGGCCTGCCATGTACCGCCCGGGTCTGAAGCAGCCCATGGGCGCCCGACAGCCTGTCATGGGCTAGCCCGGCCTGCCCGATAATTATAAGTGGGCGGACCCGGGTTTTTGTTCAAATATTGGAGTCCAGCCTGTTAGCCTGCCCGATAGCCTGTTTAGTTACCCGGCCTGCCTGGCTGCCAATAGCCTCGAATAAAGATTTCTACTAGTGTGATGGATTTCTCAAGAACTTAAATTTCATATGTGGACAATTTATTGGGGTTAGAGAAAATTCTGAATTACATTTCATGAATGAATATGAATTGCTTGAACTATCATTTGAACGAGTTACAGATATATCATCATACATCAAGCCAAAAAAAAACAAACATATATACTTTAAAATTTTGAATTATCTCTTGGGCCCGAGGCCTGCCCGGCCTGGCCTGGCCTGTATTGTTTCACGGGTATGGACGGGCCATGGGCATTAAATTTTTGTTGTTGACCGACCCGACCTGGCCTGTTAAACTTAATGGGTAGTAAGGACTACAAGCCCGTCCGGCCCGGCCTGTGCTATAATCGGGCTTGGGCTGGCCTGCCCGGCCCGATGTACACCCCTATGCCAAATATTGCATATTTATACATCTATTTATTGGCATTTTACTCATCTTTTGTGCTCAGAAGTCAGATATTATCCCAAATTCTGAGTTTTCTTTGTTTTCAAGAATAAATATTTGTACTAATTAATTTTGTGTTTTTAGGTAATAAATAAAGTTCGGAGAAACTAAGGAGCCAAAAGAGCGAAGCGGAGTCAAGCGCCTATGGAGCAGAAAGCCAAAGCCCGCGCGCCACAGTTGCAACCCAACAAGGAGCAACCCATTTACAAGACATGGGCCCAAGCTATCCAAGACCCGACCCGGATCCGAGCCCATCATTTCTGGGCCGATGAGATCTCCATCTTATGCATTCAACGCTCGCTACCTTACTCACACCATTCCTTGATGTCTCCGCTCAACACCAAAACACCCCAACACTTCCTCAGCCATTCAGATCTGTCCCCCAAGATCCAACGCTCGCTCCGCCTTCCTCATCAACTCCTGATGCTCCCGCCTCACAGCACAGCCCGTATATAAGCCCTCAACACCAAAACCTAATCTCATTCTTCTCCTTCTCACCCGACAGTCACAGAGAAAACCATCACACCCATTCTTCTCTTCTCCCCCGACCAAAAATGGCAGAGCCATCTCCTCCTTCGTTTCTCCCACCACCCGTACCAGCCTCAGCACCAACAGCGCCAC
This sequence comes from Papaver armeniacum, assembly GCA_023531295.1. Lineage (NCBI taxonomy): Eukaryota > Viridiplantae > Streptophyta > Magnoliopsida > Ranunculales > Papaveraceae > Papaver > Papaver armeniacum. The sequence goes on from JAJJWW010017240.1 coordinate 136,595, forward strand.
AGACATCTCTTCCGACACCCCTATTTCTAGTTATCTCTCATATAGCTTCTCTTCCCAAGAGGCTATGTTAGAGATGAATGGAATTAGGGTTTACTCTTGCATGTGAACCAGAGCCGAGGGAACAGAAGAGACAGTGCAGGTATTCCATTAAATGCTAATTTCAAGACTTGTGAGGTATAAAAATGGAAGTTTATGTTGTGAGAGAGAAACGACATGTTTTAGGGTTTTGAATTTCGTAACTTTAATTTGATTTTGTTTTTACTCTTACATCATGTTCTAAGTAATTAAACTAGGGTGTAATGAAACCCTTTGACTTTATATGAAGCAAGTAAATTATCAAGTTGTTCTTAATGTATTTATTATTTAGGAAAGTAGTGATTTATTGAATTTGAATGCACTGTGATCACCGGTATGCGTAATAAGACCGGGTGATACTAGGGGTAGTTAAGGTGAATTAGGTCATCATTTATCCAATTAAGGTCTTCAAGGAAGGCATTAGAACAAAGTGAAAATTCATATTGCATTAGTATAAGATCAGAGGGTGGAGTTAATCACCCTAGTGTCACAAATCCATCAGTTCCAATACTTTGAGCTTATCATTACCTTTGTTTAAAGTCACAGTCACCACTTCAAACTAGTCGTTTCGACAACAACCCATTTGTACTACATTATCACCTGAAAATCAATAGTAAGCATTGGATTAGCTTCATAGCACACACCACTTCTCTGTGGGATCGACCTGTGCTTGCCACGCCTCCAATAGGCCTGTGCACTTGCAGATTAGACGTAGGAAAAGCATCTTTGTAATCACCTACCAGGTGGCGAAGGCTTCGCAACAGACAAGAAAACGACAGGAAAATTCAAAAATGCAGAGGCAGAAAGTAGCAGAAGTAAGAGACTTAAAGAATAAATGTAGTTGTTGATTGTCAAAGAAAAATTGGGAGGAAGACGAGAAATGTAAGTTGGGTTTAAAAAAAAAAAAAAATCTTTCTTATGAATAGCAGAGATGAGGTTGCGAAAGGAAGTTGATATGCAAAAGAAGAAAATATATTATGAAATATAAAGATATGATTGCGAAATTACAAAAGAATTTACATGCAAAAGAATCAACAAATTAATCAGACAGAGGCAAACCAACTATGGCGTACACCTTAGTTCGCGAAATCAAAATTTCGTAAGAGGCAAATGTAAGACCTAAAATGCGTCATAGAAGGGGGTACCTATTTCATGGCTCAGGGAAAAGGTTACACCGCCCCTGGAACCTGAGTCATGGATAATTGGGGTCAATAAAGCCCATTTAGGGGAGATACTTTGGATTTTCAATCTAAGCTTAAGACTTAGATTGGACGACCGAGGGTCTCTTCTAAGGAGTCAGCATTTGACCAAGGCGCCGAGGTACACGGTTGAGCCAAGAGTGCCTGGGGCATTTGAAGTGTCTCGGCCATTCTTGGCAAGTCTCGGCATATGCTGCACTCGGCCCGAAGAAAACTCCACTTAGGGTGCAGTCTCGTAACCATAAGCCCTATAGGCAAAAGGGATAAGAGTCTGCAAAAACAACTGGTTGTTGTTAAGACCGGATGGGGGGAGCTAGCCTTGTATGGCAGAAGTACGCCTCCTTGAAGGGGCAACTAGGTGGAAGATAAGGGCGACACCCTCCATTAGGGAGAGCTGATAAGTATCTTAAGACGCAAATGTCATGAGGCTTTATTTTCGCAAAAAAATTTAGGCTTGTCATATTTGTGCAACAATCCTGAAGAGGAAATAATAGAAAAAATAAAGATAAGACGAGATCAATGGGTCAATACATGAAAATGTAAGGACGTCCTGCGATTTCGTCGCAAGACGGCAATGTCATGGGGCTTTATTTTCGCAAGGATTTTTAGGCCTATCATATTGTCGCAACAAAACTATCCTGCAGAGGCAACAATACTAAAGAAATGATAAGGCAAGATCAATGGGTCATTACATGAAAATGTAAAGACGTCCTGCGATTTTGTCGCAATGACAAGAGGTGGCACAGTAAGACCTTTAACTAGGAAGGCAAAATAAGACCACATAAGAGAAAAAGAAAAAAGGAAATCTTGGAAGAAACCAAGATTTCCTTACTTGCGTAAAATTCAGAAGAATAAACAGTTGCGAGATTGAGGCATGAACACATGTCACTATTCGAAAATAACTTGCTTAATCTCTCATTTGAACGCAAATAACAGAGGCAAGTATGGGAATATATAGAATAAAAACATGTTATTTTTCTTCATATGATAGATTTACGCGCATAAAATGAAAGGTTGATAATATATTGACTAACTGTATTGCAAAAAAGAATTGTTATTTTAACATGTGCAGAAAGGAACAACAAAGGTAGAGCTAGTATCTGAAGATCCAAGAAACTCGCAACAAAAGATTACAAAAATAGAAGATTAAATGAATGAATGTACAGATATTACAAAAAGAGAAAGAAGAAAACAGAACTATTTCTTGTTTGATTCTTCTTCTTCATTTTCTTCATCTTCATCAGATCCTTCTACTTCTTCACCTTCATCTGATTTCTCTTCTTCGCTAGCATCGCTGTCAGAGATATCCAAAGAAGGCACATTCTCATGGATTTTGTCAAGGAGGCAAGGGTATGAAGAATAAGGAATGCTGTTGTCGTCGCACCCGTCTTAATAGTCTGATTGCGAAAAAGAACATCATCATTCTTGGAATTCGCTACAGTAATTTGTAGTTGCTTCTTCAATTTGGAATATTTGTCATTTCGAAGAGAAAAGTCCTTTGCGAGTTGTTCTTTCTCAGATTCAAGTTCTTCAATTCTTTTGCGAAATCTCTCCTCAGCCTCTGCGAACATATGACAATGAATCAGCAATTTAATGACAATTTCATAAAAAACAAACAATTAAATAAAGAAGAATGATCAACAACCTTCTTTGTCAGAAATCATATCCCTAATCAAGGCCGTATGTTCAGCTTGAAGACTAACGTTAACACCTAAATTATTCCTGGCATCATCTAGAACCTTCGCAGCCCAAGCAAATTCATCGTCATTGTTTATAAGAATAAGGGAGTGAACTTGATTCTCTCTTTCGCTAAGAACAACATTTTTGCGGATGGATTCATCCCGTTTAACTTGAACCTCAAGAAGAGTTTTTTGGAATTTCGCTAATGCTTGAGCACCTTGACTAGCAATGCGATCTTTGTCATCTATGAGATCACTAATCTTCTTCCTTAAAGTATTAATTTTCTCTTTATAATTAAGATACAAACGTTTAAATTGGTTGGCTAAACCCAGACTAGATCTATGATCAATTTCTAAGAGGCGAAATATGGATTGAAGTTCGTTTAGAGGAAGAGATTTAATCTTGTTATTTGAAAAACTATCTAAAGAATCGTTGAGGTGAGCAAGAAGAGCATCATTATCCATAGGTTCAGGAAATGAATGAAGAAGAATGGCTTCATCAGAAAGGTTATAAACGTCTGCGAAAATGGTAAGTCAGATAAGGGAAGATAGTGAGAGAACAAAACAAAGGAAAAGGGAAGAGTCTCATACCATAAAGTTGTTAATTGGCGCTTTGAAGACTAGATATCTTATTCTTCTGAGTGGAAGAATCAACTTCCAGTTGTTTGGTCTTCTCGCAAAGAATAGCAGTTTCACTTTCAAATTCTTCATTCCTCTTGCGAAGAGCAACAGCTTCAGTTTCCAATTCTTCATTCTTCTTGCGAAGTTGAAGATTCTTCTTTTCAAGAATGTTGCGCCTTTTCTCAAGATCTGAGGCAACAGTAAAGGAAGCTCTCCCAGACTATAAAGGAAAGTAAAGAAATTATCAAAATATAATTTAAAATTGAAATTATGAAGAAATAAGGGAATAAAGACATACCAAGACACCAAGTGCATTTAGGAAGCTGGGAGTCACCGATCTGGAGACCCCATGAAGAGAATCATCACCCTCTAGTAAAGGAGCATCACAGATACTCGCGAGAGCTTCGCATGTACTAGAAAGACGATCATCTCCAATTCCTTGCATGGAGTCAGAGAAGATGCTAGACAGTTGCGCCATAGAAGATTCAGTTGGAGGATTCTCCTTTGCGAGAGAAATATCAACATCATCATTATCTTCATCAGAGCTTTCGCTGGATTAAGGACTTGAAGGAGAAGAAGAATGGATCTTTCGTTTCTTAGAAGGTGGGACAGTAGACTTCTCCTTGCGAAGAGAACCTTTACCTTTACCTTTGGTCTTCTTAGGATTTTCTTCCTCTCCAGCGATCTCAGCACTAACCTTCGCACACGAATGAAGACAAGAAACAGAGGCAACAATATTGTTAAAAATAATAAAGAAAAGTATTTCTTACTTCATCCGTGATCGAACGGAGTGCTGCTAGGGTACTCTCCTTAGCATTTCTTTTATAACTCTTCCTCAACTTGATAATCTGAAAATTTCGCAAGGTTAGTAGGTATAAAAAGGAGAGAAGATTTCAAATTTAGCGAAATTTAGGAAACATGCCTCTTTTGCTTTCTCAGGACAATTAAATACCCAAGGCTGATAATTGGGGTGATTCACAGAGAGCACATTCGAACCTGAAATATAAGGTCCATTCAAAAATAGTGGAAATACGCACCATTTGTCGTCTTTGGAATGGCGAGGAACATTGTTCTTTCCAGAATGCCAATCGATATCCTGCATTAGTATTTTGTCGCTGGGAATACTTTCTTTTCTCTTCAAATGTGCTCCCAGCGAGTTCTATCGTTCTTCATATTTATTATTTCATAATTTTCAAAGAAACTCTCTACTGAATACTTTTTAGCGAATATCTCTAAGTCCTGAAACTTAGGATCTCTGACTTCTTTGGAGTAAAGGGATCCCTTACCGGAACCACGGTTGGCGAACTCAAGCATTAAGCAAATACAATCCCCGCTTAATTGATAGATGGCTCGCGAGAATTTCGCATGAGCAAGAATTTCATAAAACAAGGGAAGATCAGGGTTGTAGAGAGGAATGGGAAGACCTGCGAGAATCTGACCTAGCGAAATTATGATTTTTTGATCATCACAATGATGATCAGTGAACAATTTGGCAGAGAAAATAGATTTAGATTCTTGATTGGGAATAGTGAATAATGTGAAACCTTTCTCTAGCAAATCTTTTTGAACTTCTTCCAAAATATGTTCATATCTACGACCAACTGGAGGCATCTTTCAGAGTATGGGAATGAAGAGAAGATGGAAGATCAAAAGAAGTAAAAAGAAGAAGATTTACAGTAGCAGAAGCGGAAATTACGGAGAGATGAAGAAGAGAAATTGCAGAGAAAACAAGAAAGAGAGTAAAAAAAAAGAAGAGAGGAGTAAGAAAAATATATATAGAGAGAAGGATTCTCGAAAAGGCAAACACATTTAATGCGAAGAGTAGACATGAACGGTTGAAAAAGACGTGTCAAGAAATGGATGGAAGAAGGGATACGTGTAATAAATTTTGTGTAAAAGTACGGAGTCATATCAGAACAGATAAGTATGAAAGAATGAACAGTTGCGGCATTTTGAATAGATTAGTTCTCATGACATTCTCTCCTTCGAAGAGAAGACATGAGAAGAGGCAAGATGTAGGATCAGAATATCGCAACACCAACGCCCTTGCGAAATCCATAAACGACACATTGCGTAGACATCGCAGACGGGTAATATAAATGACGCAATGGATGACGACAGCCAGAACACGAGAAAGATGTGAAGACCTAGCGAGATTTAGGAGTGTTGTGAGGTTTTACATTTGTACATTTACGAGAATGTCGCAAGTCAGATCCGAAAATGATGGACAACTTAGTTGTCATCCATTATGTAATATCCTATATAAAGAGCCGAATAGGCTTATGAAAGGGGAGAGATCTTTTTAGAGAGTGGAGAGAAAGTTCAGAGGAGAGAGAAAGTCTAGAGTAGCAATAACATTCTTGATTTCACTTCCTTCTTGTAAAATTTCTAACTCAATTAATAAAGAAATTGGTTATTGATCT